>PVJN01009452.1:0-63327 GCA_004026805.1 Lasiurus borealis
TAAACAATTCTGTCTGCCCCCAGCGGAGGGTGGCCCTGAAACGCGGGGTACTGGAGGTTTTCCAATGAAAACAGAGCGCAGGCGATCAGGACTGGCCTCACAAGGAGCCATTATGTAGAGTGCACCTTCTTTAACCATCCCTCTTATTGGAATCGTGTAATTTCAGTTTCATAAATACTAAGAGGTTTACCGCTGGGCGAGGGGCTATCCATCTCGTTCACCTTGGAAATTAAGGCGGCTGCCTTCCCTGCCATGTTTCGCTTTGTCTCTAATATCACTTTAGCTGCCTCTAGAAATCCAGCCAGGATGTAAAGAATTCAGACCGTTTTATTTTCTTACAAGGTCAGATGGCTCATGATTCCTAATAGAGAACATTGAAAACCTTTTTTTATTGAGGGTAGTCTTTCTCCCAATATATTTCTCCTTCCAGAAGCAGTTGTAGTCAAAGACATTAACTTAAAACCTCAATCTTTGTTCAAATAATAACAGCAGTAGAGTAGCAATGCTGCTGCCAGAAAATGCCCTGTGCTTGTAAACACACAGACACCATCCTAGGCGCTGCACGCACAATATTCTATTTAACCCTCGTTACTGCTCTGCTAGGCAGTTATCTTGGCTCTGTTTTGCAGGAGAGCATGCTAAGCCTCAGAGAGATTAAATGCCTCCTCCCTCCCCCCCAAATAGACACAGTAAGAGAGCAGCAAAGCTAGTATCAGAGCCTTCGTTTTTCTGCTATGCTTGGGGACTGGTTTTCCTAGTTAGGATAGGGAAGATCACTAAAGTATATCATAGCAAAAGCAATGGCATGTGTGATAGACGGTAGAGTAGGGGGCTATGTCCCATGTGGCCTAGTTGTGGCTTAAAAGACACTTGAATGTAAAGTTATCCGTGCCTCCTTCCCCTGCCTGAAGGTCCTTCGTACTATACTGCTCTCCTCCTGCCCTGAGTTCCTTCTTGGGAGTCTCCCTGGATCTCCTAAACAGCCCCTCCCAAGCGCTGTTGTGGCTGCTTTGGCTCACTTCTCTCAGGGTGGTACCTATCACATTGTTCTGTAGCCTCGATGCCTTCATCCGACAGAGAACCCCATGAGAGCAGAGATGGTGTCTTATTTGACATCATATCCCAGTGCTTGGCACGTACTTGCTTCGTGGATGCTGCTCAGAAACATTCACGGACTGAATGAATGAATGAACTGAGTAAGTCAACAAATATGGGAATAGCCTACCATGTCACCACTAAGGTGGTTCATTTTATTTTGCATCATACCTGGTAGAGTATGACTCTAGAATCATGCTTGTTTCCTGGAATGGGTGTCCCTGGATTTCGTATTCTCTCCACTAAGATGGGTCCAGGGAGTGCTCTACATTCCCCTCTGATGCCCACTTCCCAAAGGGCACTGGTCATATTTTTGTTAACAGAACTCTTAGGAACATAAGACAGGGACACATTTTACTGGAAGGAGTCTAAGTGGAAGAAAAGGATCTGTACTAGTATTTACTCAGCATCTGCACTGTATTAGGTTTTCTGGGTATTCAGCCACCAATAAAAACTCATCTTCTGACTTACACCTACTAGTGTGTCTCATTGTCTCGATGTCTTTCAAGATGCTCTCCATAAAATTATTAAGGCAAAGCTCTTGCTCCAATGCACCTTGATCTTCTAAAGTTAGAAGGAAGAGCTGTAAAATAGAAAAGACTTCTTGGGAAGAGATTGGAATCTTTGATTTTGACTGAGCTGTGTGTGTTCCCTGCTTGAAACTGTAGTTTTCTGTCTGGGAATAATGCTGAATTCACAGCTGATTCCCCTAGCAGATATGATTGGCATTTATTGAGCCCAAATGTCAGTTGAGCTCCTAGATTCTTCCCAGCTTCGGGTCCTTCTTTAACAAGTCTGTTTGGAAGAATGACCTAACAGGCATCTAATAAAAACTGAAATGTAGGAAACAATAAAATGGCAATCCTTTATCTTCAGTTTTTGATTAATCAACTCATGACACGGTTTCCCTCTTGAAGTACTACTCCTTTAAGTATTATTGAGGAACCTGGGATTTGGAAAAGATACACCTTTTGCCTAAAAGTTATGCATATGGCTAGGAGGGGACTGAGCAAGCATTTGAACCCATAACTATCTGATTCCAAAGCTCATTTTTTTCCCCTCAAGCTAGCACCATCCTACTAGGACCTCACAGATAATGGCCATATCTGGTGGGAGATGCTAGGAAAGAGCTAGATGCCAAGAGCTGCAGAAACCCCCGGGGGAAAGGGGCAACGAACAAATAGTTTCTAAAGCAAAAGACATTTTACTGGGCTCTGAGGAGTGAATTAGGAGCTTGCTGGCCAGAGGGAAAAGGAAAGAGAATTCCAAGCAGAAGGAACAGTGGAGGCAGATGTCCAGAGGCATGGGAATGAATTCCCCATTTGGGAATGACAAGTAGTCCTGGGAGTGGGGGTTGGGAGTAGGGAGGGCAAGAAAATGTGGGTAATGGCTGAGGCAGTGGGTGTAGAAGTGAAGGACAGTGGCCAGAGGGAGGACTAGTTAGGGAGGTTGGAGCCTTAGAATCTCAAAACTGTAATCTGTGGTTAGTGAGCTTCCATAGAAGACTTCCAGTCATCATATTAAGTTGCTGGATGGTGTTCCTTTCCCCAGGCCTTGATACTGAGGGTGGAACTGCACAGAGTGACAGGTGGACAAGAGGAAGGCTGTGAGCCAGGGAAATCTCTCAGCAGCAAGCTGTAGGTCGCTCCAGCTATACCCCAGGTAGGAGACACTATGATGATGAGACACTTCAAACAGAGAAATACTATGTAAACTGAACACACACACACACACACACACACACACACACACACACCAGGACAAACAGCAGGGAAAGGTACTGAGCTGAGGATTTGATTCCAGTCAGTGGCATTACCAGGGTAGGTCAGCCCACAGCATTCGGGGGCCTTGTTAATGAATTCCTGTCCCAGACCCCCTGTTTGAAATGGAGCATAATGAGAATGATGATTTGGCCCCATGCAGGGCAGACTTGGAAAATAATGCCTTCCCATTCTCTAATTAAAAACATTTAAATACTTTAGTGGAAGTATGCAGCATATCCCAACTGGAAAAGCAGAGGAGAGCTGGAGACGTGAGGAGAAAATAATTTCACGTCACTGGCAGATTTTAGCACTTTTTAAAGGAGATTGGTTGTATTTAAAATATGGGGTTTTATATAGCAATTTAAATGAACAGAAATAAAACTCTTAGGACCCTGGAGCCACTGGATCTCTCACCTAAGCAGATGGCAGCAGCTTCGTGTATTTGTCTTCCTTCCTTTTTTTTTTTTTTTTTTTCGAGAAGGAACCTCTAACCCAGAGGCTTCCAGAACAGATCACACAGTGGAATAAAAGTAGACATCATCCTGTCTGCACGAAGGCCAGTGCTCCTGGGTCAGAGGCAATTTCACAAGCTGACGTCCTCCATAAAAATGGATTAATTTGTTTGTCTCCCTGATTAAATACCCTCCAGTTTAGCTCAGTGGACAGGGCATCAGTCTGCGGACTGAAGGGTCCCAGGTTTGATTCCAGTCAAGGGCACATGCACAGGTTGTGGGCTCAATCCCCAGTAGGGGGCGTGCAGAAGGCAACCCATTAATGATTAAAGATTTTTTCATTATTGATATTTTTATCTCATTCCTCCTCTCCTTCCTCTCTGAAATCAATAAGAAAATATTTTTTAAAAATAACATTCTTTATTTCACTGGCCTTCATTGCATGCCTAATATACATCCCAGGCGCATCTAACCCAGCTGCTTTCAGAGGCAGGCAGGTCCCAAATGATGTCTTTCTGAAGAAATCACCATCATTTTTTTTTCTGTGATAATCCTACCCTTATTCAACTTAAATATACGTGTGTGTATACACTTTTTTTCTCTCATTTTCTGAAGTATTATTTTTGTCTCCACTTTACAGAGAAGGGTACTGAGGCTCAAATACGCAGAAGAGACTTGCCCAGGACCCCACTGTCCAGTAACTGGTGCACCGTAGGCTTAAGCCCAGGTCTCTTGCCAGCCACTGTGACACACTAGCTAATGTGTGCACTCAGAGGAGGGGTAGTTCTAGTTCCCGGTTTCTGTTTACAGACTGGAACTAAGTCGCTCTTGTTGCAGCCAAGTGTGCAGCACTTTCTCTTTGTGGCTCATCTGTGATTCACCTTTTAAAACAGGATTGTTTCCAAGCAATTCCAAAGCTATCTCCTTCCTCTCTAAAGCCAAAAGGAAGATGGAGCCATAGGAAGGAGACAGGGGAGCCCAGTGCCATCCATAGGCAGAGTAGAAAAGAAAGTCAGAGGAGGGAAGTCCTGAGCTTCATAGAAACCTGCAGACTATGAGTCTAAAGCAGAGAAATAGTAACAGCAATAACAAAAGCTAACCTTTATGGTGGCTTATCTTGTGCCAGGAACATCTCATTTGAGCCTCTCAACGATCCTAAATAATTATTCCCACTTTACAGATGAGGAAGTTGAGGAGCTCAAGATTTTAAAAAGCTATGTATAGGCTTTAAGCATGTGGTTTTTAAATAGGCCATTTGGAGGCCCTTCAGCCCCCGGATCTCTCTGATTGCCTTTTCTCCCCTGCTGCTCCTTCTCTGGCCACAATGAACTATTTGCTCTGACAACACAGGGAGCAGGGAGCCCTCTCCAGGGCCTGCCTTTGCTGGCCTCCCTCTTTAGAATGTTTGACTTCAATATATGTTCATTGCTTGCTTACCCCCTTCATGATGGTCTCCTTCCAAATGTCACCTCATCAAGAACTTCTCTGACCACCTCTGGTCACAGCCTAATCCCTGCTTGTTGCTTGATTTTTTTCTTTCAAGGAATCATCTCATTTCTCATTGTCTACTGCATCTGTTTGCTCATTGGTCTCCCCTCTCTAGAACATAAATGCCACAGGTAAGCATTTTGCCCAGTTCACTTACTGATGCTCCATGAAAGACGAAGACAGTGCCTGTCATGTTCATGTTGGTCCAATGAATGACCTCTTAAATGCACAATGAACTGTTACCAAAGGCTGATTTCATTGTAGGAACTTTCACACAACTAAAGTCACAAAATAAGGTCTATTTCTAAGTTTGCAGTGTTGATTCACTGTCCTTTCAACTGTTCGGCACTTTACTGAGCCTGCCCAACACCAGGCTCTGTGAGGCACAGTGAGATGCTTTTCTGCCCTCGGGGTACAGAGTGTGGTGCCAGGGAAGGCTCTGGAAAAGAGGGATGCGCTAAGTGTCAAGGAGCACAGGGTGACGAGGACCCCCGAGGAGGAAAATGTGGCCTTTGGTGCCAAGGTCTCATATTGAGTAACAGAAATCTATTTTTTGTTCTTTAAGATGAGTGTGCTTATTCCACAATGAGGAAAATGAAAGAAATGAGCAGCTGAGGTGACCTTATTTTTCCACTGGAATTATTCTGCCTGCCGAGGATGGACAGGGAAAAAGCTGTAAGGAATCTATGCACTTCTACTCAGGGAGCTGAAGAGGAGGCAAGGGCTTGCACTGGTTTACTGACACCCAAGAACACCTCTTATCAAAACCCACAGCTCAGAGCTGTGTTGAAGTGAGTTCATTTTCTCTTCTAAGCCTCTTGACTGGCTTGTGCCAGAGAAGAGTAAATTGCAAACCCCTTACAACCAGTCTTCCCACGGTTTACAGACTAGCCGCAACAATAACAGGGATCCCACTCTTTCATGCTGTCAGAGGATGGATGGCCAAACTCCTTGGCATAGCTCACCAAGGCCAGAGGATTTGACTCCTGCCAGCTTCTCAGTGATATCCTGTCCCCTCTTCCCAGATGCCTGAGCCCAGCTGTCCCCTGAACAAGCTGTAGCATTTTTCTTCTCCAGTTATCTGCTAGGGCTCTCCTTCTGCCTGGGCAGCTCTTACTCTCTTCTGCCTTTTACTGTCTCCCCACTCCACCCATTATTTTTCAAGGGTTTAGCTCCAGTGAAACCTCCCTCAGGAAGCTTTACCTGATTGCTTCCTATCCCATCCCTTCTCCTACACCTACTCCCACTTCTGGGCTCCCAAAGCACCCAAAGAGTACCTTGTACTTAGTTAGCCATCTTGATTTTATTATTTGCCTGTGTGCTTAGGTTTGCTCTTGTACTAGATAGGAAGCTTTTAGAAGACAGGAATGTTATGTGTGTTTTTATTTTTATTTTTTTTAATCTCAGATTTCTTAGAAAATTTTTCCCAGGACCATGTAATCAATGCTTATTGATTTATGCCTTTGGAGACTGTTGCAACTATAGATAGCCCTTTACTTTTTCATACTCAATGACCGAGGAATAGTTTTGAGTATAACTAGATTAATGGCTCAAAGCTTAAAGAAGAAGCAGGTTACCTAAAAGCCAGTTTGAGTGGGGCATAAACACTTCATCTATCTATCTATCTATCTATCTATCTATATATATATATATATATATATACCTAATATGCAAATCATTTGCATTTAAATACTTAGGGGTTCGATT
This sequence comes from Lasiurus borealis, assembly GCA_004026805.1. Taxonomy (NCBI): domain Eukaryota; kingdom Metazoa; phylum Chordata; class Mammalia; order Chiroptera; family Vespertilionidae; genus Lasiurus; species Lasiurus borealis. Next base: position 6,506 of record PVJN01009452.1, read on the forward strand.
GGAAAACTGACTACTTGCTATGATGTGCGCTGACCACAAAGGTGTGGTGTGAAACGAAGAAAGGCCCTGGCCAGCAGCTGGCAGCCAGGGAACAGAGGCCCTGGCCAGCAGCTAGAAGGCCCCAATTGCCAGCCAGGCTAGGGACCCTACCTATGCACAAATTGCGTGCACCAGGCCTCTAGCAGAGGAATGAAAAGCCAGGGAAAAGGAACCTTCAGCATGGGGTGGCTGGGAGGCAGGAGAACACTAGACTCCGGTCTTGGCCATGCCACCATCTTGCTGTGTGATGGTGGGAAAGTCATGACTCTGCTATGGACTTCTCTTTCCTCCTCTGCAAAAGTGAGCCCATGTGCTGAGGGTGGCTGGATCTCTTTCAGATTTAAAACCCTCCGATTCTATAATCCTTCTCATGGCTTAAACACTTTTTTTTCATGTCTCCAAGTTTGCATTGCCATTTCAGTGTCTTACCATCATGAAATATATGCTCCCTGACCAGGTCTTTAACTACTTTGCTAGGCATGAAAGCCTCCGACCTCAGCAGGTAAACTTAGAAGTCCCCACCAATCACATATTTTCTCATTTCCTATTTTCTCATTTAATCTTATCAGCATCCCTTTGAGGTAGCCTGGTTGGGCAACTAGGTAGCCATTAATGTCATTCCGCAAAACATCCCAGCTCAGCTATCTATTCTTTTAAGAGCATAGTAGGAGCATGAACTATGTGATCGGGGATATCGTACAACCAGTTCTGTCCAAGGAATTGTACATTCCCTAAAGTCATGTCTGTTAACTTCAAGGTGAGCATTGAAGTACAGGTAGCAGATCACCTTGGGTTTTCTGTTCCTTCTGCCAGGCTGGTCAGAAATGTTCCAGTTGCTGGCTGTTTCCTCAGCCCTAGGTCCTCCTTTTGCTAAGATAGAGAAGAGGGCCCAAATGAACAAAGAGAGACATGGCATGAGCAAAAAAAAAAATCTGTTTGTAAGTCACAGACATTTTGGTGCTATTTTGTACAGCAGCACAGCATCACAACTTAACATACATTAGACTGACGCTGGCATTAGTCCCATTTTTACACAGAGAAACTGAAGCTCAGTGAAGTAAATTACACAGACTTTTTTTAAGGTCATAAAAGCCTAAGCCTGGGATTTGAACTTAGATCTAGGAGTCTAGGTCTTCTGGAGAACAGGGCAATACAAAGAATTCACAGGTCCAACTAAGGAAAGGTAAGCTTTTTAGAACCTTGGCTCCAGATCAAACAGAGGGAAACATCATTGGAAAAAGAATGTGATGGAAGAAGAAGGAAGGAAGGGGTAATAATATTTGCTGAGTATCCATAGCTATTTCCCTATACCACACTGCTGCCTTAATTAGCATTAAATAATACGCTTGATTTTGTTTGAGCACACCCTGTGGGTCCTGATTTTCATGATGGATCTTTGGAATGTAAAAAAAAAACAGTTAGTGGAAAGATCATAGATTTAAAACCCTCCAATTCTATAATCCTTCCCTTTGGAGAGAAGCAGACAGGAGATTGAGTCCTGTCTTTGCCCATCATTAGCTGAGTATCTTTGGTGCATTGTTTAGAATGTGGTCTCCCAGGTCTCCTGATTCAACCAGGACTGCAGAGAGTGGAAAGCCTTAACAGCAGGGAATACTTGTTGCTGATGGAATAATGCCAAGCATCAGGCAGGATGTGTAGCTATTTGGGGTAGATCTATATTCTCAACATTCTTCAAATCAGAGAGGCTAAGTGACTTGCTTGGGGTCATGTATTAAGTGGTGGAGCTGAGCCTCAATCCCAACTTAGACCCCTCTGATTCCTTCCAATACGTCTCACTCTTGGCAGGACATAACTGACTCTGTTCAAACTCTAACTTAGTGAGGAAGAGGAAGCATAGCCCTATTTTAATGATTGACTTCAAAATGGAGAGCCTCCCATGCCTGTTCTTGTTTGCCTTGGATTGTCAAGTTGATGTGCTCTTTGAATATTCCTCTCTTTTCTCATACTCTGGCTTAGCATTGAGAACAGCAGGCATTGCCTTGGCAAGGTTACAGGATCAACTTGCTGCTTTTAGGATATCTGCATCCAACAAAATCTTTATTTTCTCTCCCTTGGGCGTCATCTTGGAAAAATACATCTGTTATTCTGATGCTTACCTAGCTGGGCTTATTTTTCCTCCCTCAGATGGCAAAATATTCGGTGAAGATACAAGGAAGAGTTTACACAACCTCTAAAGTCACATCTCTTTTGTGCATTAAAAGAAAAAGTCCCTCTGGATCTTAATTGAGTCATAAAGTTTTATTGGAAAATGAGAATACCACCTGTGTCCCACAGTCCTTCAGCTCCAGGATGTCAAAACCACTAGAGATGCTTTCGGGGTCTTTTCTGATTAAGTCACTTTGGGCAATAGAAGAAGATTGACTCTACATTTCACACCTGCCCCACGACACATCTCCCCTCCCCTTTTCATTGGCTAAGCCACATTTATTCAAGGGTGTCCCTAACCTCATCCTCCCCAGTGAATTTCCCAGTGCCTGAGGGAAAGAAACAAAGACCAGGGAAAGAGTTAAAAACTCATTTCTACCCCATTCATTTATTCATTCATTCATTTTAGAATAATTACTGAGCACCTACTATGTACCAGGCACTGTGCTAGATACTGAGGACACTCTTATAATCCAATCCCTGACCACACTGAGGTTTTTAATAGTGAAGATTTGAAAAGCAGTGATAAAATGACATGGTGTGATTGATTAATTAATTACATCATCATACATTCAGCAAGTATTGTGTACTCTTTTAAGTGCTGGGAATATATATATATATATATATAATGACATGCATCTCTGCCCTCATGAAGATTACCTTCTGATGATGTTGGCATTAAGTGTATGATGTCATGGTGAGTGGCAATGATGAGCATTATAAAGCCACGATGGTGTAGTCAGTGGGGAGTGTGATGGAGAGTGCTGTTTAGCTAGGGTGTCCTAGAACCGGTGTTTGAGGGAAGCCCTGTGATTATAAGGCCACAAGGCCAGAAGCACAGCATTCTGTGGGGCCTCTAAACCACGTCTGCTTGTGACTTTGGTCGAGCCACTTGACTTTTCTGAATCTTTGTTCCTTAGGATGGACCTTGAGGAAGTTTAATGCCCAGCCTGCCCACCTGCTATGATTGTGGCCAGAGGAACTGTTCCTCAACAGGTTGCTTACCTCTCCTTTCCTGGACCTGTGAATTCTTTTCATTGCCCTGTTCTCCGGAAGACTTAGACGCCTGATAATCTCACAGCTCTGGTGGTGCAGCTGAGACATCATAGACTCAGCTTTGAGTCTTGCCACTAAAGAGCAGGTGTCTCCGATTCCTTGAGCTTGGTTCCTCTGGTCAGTGGGGATAATGAGCAAGACCTGTTTTCTCTGGTTACTGCCAGGACTAAGTGAGCTTTTGCATTTAATGTCCTTTAGTGGGAGTTGCCCTGCACAGAGTGCGCTGGCCCTCTGTTCCATGCACTCATGTCACACTCATTATATGTATTTATTCATATTAAAAATAACAGCAACACCTGTGGAAGCCTCAAGGTTGTCTAGCATGTTGTGGATACTCAGCAAATATTATCACCTCTCCCTTTCTTCCTCTTCCGCCTCATTCTCTTTCCAATGATGCTTCCCTGTTTGATCTGGAGCCAAGGTTCCAAAGAGCTGATGTCTAAGATTAGGCTCCAGGGAGAGAACATGGTCAAAAAACTCTTTAACTTCCTTCTTCCTGGAAACTTTCATATCACTTCCACAGAACTCCTGGCTCAGTTCTAATCACTTTGCATACATGTTAATGTAAATGATGTCTCCCCCTCCCCCTGACACTGTAAGGTAGATTTGTCAATTGTCCCCATTATAAAGTCAAGGAAACTGAGGAACAGCTATATTAAGTAACTTCTCCACGGCCGCTGAGCTGATTATTCAAGGGACTCTCCAGCCCAAGTCCCCTGAACAAGAATGGATTTAGGGACTCAGGACAGCACTTCTCCAAGGAATTAAGAAGAAAAGGGGTGGCACTTCTTAGTGTTGTGTCTCTCCAAAGATGTGGTGGCAGATGTGGTGCAGGGAGGTGGCTGTCCCTGATATGAGGAGGCACCCTATGCTAGAAGGCATATGGGAGAGCTGCCCTGTCACTTTGGTTCTACTTCCCTTCTCTACTTTACCTCCCTCCTTCCTTGGAGCTAGCAAACAAGTCCATAGACAGTTGTAAAATTGCTAATCTCTGAGAAAGGTTGAAGAAAGACAAGAGAGAATCAGAGAAAATGGAGCTGCCTATGTTTGAACTTGCAGACTCCCAAGCAGAGCAGTGCTCGGAACCCAGCGCTGCTTGTTTCAAACCTCCAGGATCAGTAGATGCCAACTCCCTGCACCTGTCCTCTGAGAAATGAGGTGGCCTCTAGGCCCCAAGAGGCCAAGTGTGAGCTTCCAGGCATAGAAACAGCACGAGGAGGACTTGGTCCCCAGACTTTGGAAATTGCTGATCTTTCCTGTCCCCTTTTCTTCTGGAAAAGCATCTGTCTTTGAGGAATAGGAGGTGAGGGGTGTTTAGTCAATTTGATTGCTGGCACACCCATTGATCTTTGGGGAGCTAAGGTCAGAAGGACAATTACACAGTCTGTAATCCTTTTGCTGAAGGATTCCAACAACTTGTAGACCTGTTGGAATTACATAAGCTTGTCAATTCAAGCTTGATTCTCTCTGAGTCTCTCTCCCTCCTATTTCTCTCTTCTTTATTCTCATTATTTTCCTGACTCTCCCTCTTTTCTTCTCTTCCCTACTTATCTAAGGAGTAATGAACCCATTTGGTCAATTTCAAGGCCATTTGCTAGCTTGCTGTGGATCTTCTATTCACGGGAGGTGACAGCACTGTGCAGTGGGAAGCTTGGGGAATCAGAAGATGTGCATTCAAATTCTGGTGTGGGGCTTAGTTGCTATATGACCTTGGACAAATCATTTAGCCTTATCTCTTCCTCTTTACATATAGGCGAGCTTAAGATTGTGATCTGCAGATGGTAATTATCACCTTTGTTTTCCTTGTCATTGTTATTCCCTACAGAAAGGGGTGTAGATGAGGTTGATCCCTGCCTGCCCCAGCCAAACCAGATCTCAGCAATAAATATTGCTCCTTAAGGCTCTGCGCCTCAGGGCCTGAGCCAATAACAGCACAGCCTGATGGAATCTTAGGAACTCTGTCTTCAGAACACAAGTCTAGAGAAGTCAGCTGTGCAATTACCCAGAGTGAGCATGGCCAAGGAAGAAAACTCCCTGTGCCCCCCTGAGCAGCACTAGCTGCAGCCTCCCAATCTGACATCTTCATGCGTGTTCACTCTGACCACCTGGCCTATTCCCCAGTTCCTGGTTCCCGCTCCAGTTTCCCTCTGGGATGGAAGCCCAGCCAGAAAGCCCTCACCTGGTGCAATCCCAGTTCTCTGCCAGCTCTGAATTCCTGAGCTCAGGGGCTGCTGCTTCTTTGGTGTGGAGTACAGATAACACTACAAAAGCCTGGTGCCAGCCAAGTGTAGCTGTGGAAGGCCTGGAGGTTGAATTCCCAGCTTCCCCAGTGCTGCTGTGTGGAAGGAGCCTCTGTCTCTACCTTCCAAGCCATTAGTGATAAAGTCATTCAAAGGCATTCAAAGGGAGAGAAACAGGATTTATTTGTAATTTTTGACATTGGCAGAAATATCTGGTGCAGGACAGCTGAAAAGCATGCTGGATTTGGAATCAGAGAACTTGGGTCTGAGTCAATGTTCTATCATTTACTAATTATAAAAACGTGGACAAATCGCTTAACTTCTTGAAGAACATTTTCTACCATTAAATGATAACAATCATTTCATGTAGACATAGCCAGCAAAGTGCTTGGTAATGCTGGCTCCTTCCTTTATTAAAACACTTATAGGAACAAGAGATGTCTGTCATAGACTTTGCTCTGCTTGGCATGGCCTTGAGAGTAGTGCAGGACTCCTGTAGGAGACTGCCTGGTTCACCCCTCAGACCTACTTGACCACTGTGACCTTTGGCAAGGTACTTACCTGCCAGGTATGTCCATTTTCTCATCTGTAAAATGAGGCTGGGGTATTAGATCATGAGTTGTTCTGAGAATGAGAATTAATAGACTTGAAACTCTTAGAACCATAACTATTGCAGAGGAGTCTATATCTCAGGGTTAGCTAATATTATTGTGTCCAACCCCCATAAGTGACTTTAAATGTCTCCCTCTTCAACAGATATTTTCTTTCTTTCACTCCCTGGACATATTTAATTGAACTAGGATGGGCCCAGAGAGAAAGTGAAGCTGATTAGAGTCCCTTCCCTGGTAATTTTGGAATGTAACCATGTAATGATGGGTGTGTGCATGTGTGTGTGCACAAGATTTGTGACAAGTGTGCACAGGAGGAGAAATAGAGAGAGGCCCACAAAGTGGTAGAGACAGAGACAGAGAGAGGCAGTTATTCAGAGATGGAGGAAGGAAAAAAGAGACCAAAGCACACACACAGAGTGAGACACAAGTCAGGCAGCTTGATAGGTCTTGGTACTATGCCTCTGGGAACCCAGCTACATTTGGAACCTTGAGTTCCAGGGGATACTCCTGTGTCATCATAACAAATACCTCTGAATCAGTCTTTATAGGCTAATTTAAGCTGCAAATAGTAACAAATAGTTCCCAAACCACAGTGATTTAATACTACACAGGCTTTACTCATTGTGTGCCAAAATCCATGCTCACCAGGAGGCTCTTCCTTGTGATCATCACTTGGGGATGTATTCTTCATCTTGACCTGCTTCCACTGTAGCTTTGGTCAGGCAGTAAGTGTGGCCAGCGTGCACTGGCTCTAAACTTTTTGCAAGTGACACAGATTACTCCTGCGCACAAGTTCATTGGTAAACAAGTCACATGACCACCCTTACTTTACCAGGTGTTGATAAGAGGTACCCAAACTAATTTTGAACATTTTCTAATAACTACCACACCCTCTTTCCTTCTCAATACACCTTGAATTATTTTCTATTAAGAACACAAATAAACAAAAAGTCCTACCAAGAAGAAATGATAAGAAAAGAAGCTTTCAGTTCCCTAGGTGGTTGGATGTTAAGTTGACTGGAACAAGCTGCTAGTGCTACTGGAGCCCCAGAGAAGGAGCATACCAGAGGGGAGATGGAGTTATGGAGGCTGGAAGAAGGAGGTGGTATTTGAGCTGGGCTATGAAGGATGGGAGTATTTGGCACTCATGATTCAATCTTTAAAAATTTCCCCTAATGTGGTGGATGTTAGGGTCATGCAGGCCAGAGACTGCAACTTTGCTCTTTAAGAACAAAGTGGACTAGTGAATGACAAGCACCTAGTATGATATGGCACTGACTAGCTGTTGAGGAACTGTTAACTTGTCTTTCCTTATCTCCTTACGCTACAATCCTCTTTTTTTCAGTTATTGCTGCTGCAAAGTTTTCTTCTTATTTTCCCCTGGGGAACCTAAACACTTCATATTGGCAGTATCATGGAGAGCCATGTGATTGAAGGGTTTGCCATTTTACTGGGAAGACTAGCTTAATTGTTGGCATAAAGTTCGTTGCCTTGGTGTTATAAGCCAACAAACTTGAGGCTCTGAGATACCATCTGTTTCTAAAAGCATCTTTTTGCTGGAATCTTCTCTGAGAATATCTTTTTCACTGAATGTCAGAGATATATTTTTGTTTATTAGTGGAAATCTTGAGATATTATTATAATGTTTTTCTTATGAATAGTAATCTTGTAAAGCTAAAGTCAAAAGGGTGTAGGTGTAGAATGATAATTGAAGCCTAGTGAGATAGAGTTATATTTTGAAACCACAGATCTGAAAATAGCTCTCCTCTACTCCAAAACTATCGAGGAGTCTCTGAGGATCACAGATTGACTTTTGAGTACAATTCTAGTAACATATCCCATGATGCTTTGTACCTATCCACCTTGGGCTTTTGCCCATATCCTTACTTCAAGTGGTACTCTTCTTCTCACTAAAATCAGCTGGACAGAAATATATTTAGAACCTATTTGGTTGCAAGTAAAGAAAATCCAATTCAAAGACTTTAAATAATAGTGGAATATATCAGTTCAGGTATTTAAAAAGTCCAGAGTATGAGAGAACTCAAGGTTGGTTTAAAGTTGTGGCTTATCCATATCAAAATAGTATGTTCTTTCAGTCTTTCTGATCTACTTTATATGGAGCCAATTTTTCTCCTTAAGGTTTTAAGATATCTGAAATATCCCTATGAGCTACATGCTTCCTTCTTCTCTTATGGAGCTAAGTAATATTTTTATTCATCAACTTCTGAACTAACTTCTGAGCTTCCTTTGATCATACCTTTATAAATCAATTGTCCATATTGGCCAGTGTAAGGGGCTGACCAAATGCCTTAAGCCTGGATTATGTGTGCATTTCTGAACAAATCACAGAGACAGGTTGACTTAGGCCAGACACTCCCCATCCCTACCCCAAAACCTACCTGAATTCCCTATTTTAAAATTTCCTAGTTGGAATTTCCAAGTATGTAAGGAAGGTTTTAGGAAAGTATGCATACTGGGGCTGCAACTATCAATATATCTAATATTATTCACATTTAGCCTTATCCGTCTATGTAATAAATATTTATGGAGGGCCTACAATGTTTCATATACAGTCTTAAGCTTAAAGGAAGTCACATTCAGTGGAGGGGAAGGGTAAATTCAGAACCCTTTGGGCAATTGTCCAGTTGTTATGATAGAGATAACATGACCAGAGAAGGGGAGGGGATGCCCGCTATGGAGTTTGGAGGTACATGGGGTCAGTGAGGGCTTTCTAAGAAAGATGATATAAAACTAAGTCTTGAGGGGGGAAATTGGATTTAATCAGATGAAATTGTGTGGAAATAGAGGGAAGGATGGCATTCCAGAGCAGGGTGTGTGGGAAAGCAGAGCAATGAGAGAAAGCATAGGGATTTGGCTAATACAATTAGTTTAGTATGACATAGGGTCATCAGTATGGAGTCTGGCATTGGGATGCCTGGTTCTTCCATTTAGTGGCCCTGTGATGAGTAAGTTACTTGACCACCCTGGACTTTAGTTTTCTTGTTACAAAATAGGTATAATAATGATAGTAACCATCTCATTAAGACTGTAGTAGGACTAAATGCATTATTATGTGTAAAGTTCTTGGATTATGTTCTACCATGGAAACACTGGCAAAGTGTTACAATTATCATCATAGCTAGGGCTATGTGTTTGTATGGGCATGCATGTTTTCTATCTGGAGGAAACAAGATCTGGGGAATAGAAGGGAAATTTTGGAAATGTGATATTCTATGTAATATAATCTTGCTTTCCTTTTGGTTTCAGCACTGGCAGAAATTCTAGATCTAGAGCTATAAAGAATGTCATTGTTCTTTTCTAAATTGATGGTCTGGGCTGCCGAGTCAGGAGTATTTTACTTGATTATATCTATATTGTAACCTTATCATTCTTATCACTACTACTAGCAATTTTATTAGCACAAAAAAAATCAGTCAATATAGTCTGTGTTAAATGTTTGTGTGGTCCTGAGCATTATTCTCCGAGTGTTCATTGTCCAGGCTTTGGAATCAAACAGATCTATCTGGTGTGATTTCCCCTTTGTCATATGTGTTTGTCTTTAAGTTCTCACACCAACTCTGGAGCTAGTTCTTGTCACTCCCACTTTGCACATGAGGACACTGAGATTTGGAGAAGTTAAGCAATCCACCTGCTGTTATACATATGGTAGACCTGCATGTCAAGCCCAGGACTTTGGGAACTAGGGGTGTTTACTTCTGTGGTTTTCTTTTTAATCTTTGAAATGGAATAATGATTGTAACTACCTTCTATTAGAGTGAATATAAAATGAGACAGTGCTTGTGAATCAATCAACATCATCACTAGCCCAGAAATAGGTCTTTGATGATGATACTTGCCTTTCTCATGTATTTAATAGGAATCGTATTAACTAATGGGCATAAAGACAAATGCAGGGAGGGAAGACCATTCATTGAGACTTCTATGAAAACAGTTCATGATCATTAATTTAGTTAAGATTGCATACTTTCAGCATTCACCACCTCTGTCCTGCTATATTTTTCCCAGGAAACTTCTCACCATCTAACATACTATATTTTATATACTTACCTTTTTATTTTTTCCTGTTCCCAGTGCTAGTTGATGAGAGCAGATATTACAGTCTATTCTGTTCTTCTTTATGTACCCCCACCCTAGAATAGTGCTCAGAAATAATAAATGCTCAATAAATATTTGCAGAGTGAATAAATTAATTTGCACATTAATACACCAATTGCCAATGAGAAAAATGACATTGCAGGTTCTGAGATCCTAGGGTTCTGTGGGTTTTCATGATTTTTTTCATCATGTCTACTTTTGAAGGTTAGGATGATGGGCAGGTACCAATCTCAGTTATTTTGCTGGCAAGGCCAAAGGTACATCATAAATCTCAAGCCTGCATGGTCCTGAGCATTATTTTTCAAGTGTTCATTGCCCAGACTCAGGAATGACTACTTTCATGTTTTCTTGGCATCACCTGCATGACACGTTAATGCCATATCAATAAGTAGTAAAATCATGTTCTCCTCAGCACACACTCCTGGAGAGAAATCATGCCACTGTCTTATCCTCTCCTGTGGAGTCCCAGCTACTGGCACTCTACAATCTTCTCACTCTCCTTTGATCCAAACCGAACTCTTCTGAATTGTTTCTCATGTGGACTCTAGATCCTTCCCCATCATGCTGTGTGGTTCCCAGGATGATACAGATCACACCAGAGATGTGTTCTCAACTGGTTTAGCAACTGCCTTCAGTTCTTAATGAATACCACACAGCAGAGGACGTCGTCTTTAATAATCAAAGGCAGACTCTTCTCATTACTTCCCATTCTTCTGGCCACTCTTGATAAGCCTTTTTTTTTTTTTTTGGAGGGGAAGGGGGCTCTTATTCTTGGTATGTTCAGAGCTCTGTGCTACTCCCCACTTATATCTTACTATGCTTTTTCTGGGCAACTCCATTCTGCCCCGGGCTTCAATTACAACTCCATGCTGCTAATGTCCACAGTCTGGCCTCTGTCCTGGGCTCCAGACTCTGATTCCACTGAAAGTTGGACATCTCCACCTGTAAATCCCACAGTCTCAGCAGCTCACCAATTATCATCTGTGCCCTGCAGACTGTTTTCTTATCACAGGGAATGGTAGTCATCTAGCTGCAGAGGCTAGAAACCTGTGTGTCATCTGTGAGTTTTCTTTCTCACTCCTTCCCCACTTCTTGGCCTCCAGATACTGTGGATTCAGCATCCTGAGGAGCCACAAACCTTGCCAGCCTTCATGTTTATATATTTTTAAAATATCTATATTTTTATTTATTTCAAGAAGAAGGGAGAAGGAGAGAGAAATAGAAACATCAATGATGACAGAGTCACTGATCAGCTACTTCTTGCATGCCCCCCACTGGAGATTGAGCCTGCAACCTCGGCATATGCCCTGACCAGGAATTGAACTGTGACCTCCTCTCTTGTAGGTTGATGCTCAACCACTGAACCATGCCAACTGGATAATATATCTTAGTAACAGGCCCTCATCACATCTTGAACATATAATTTTAAACTCTTTTGCCTCTAGTATTTTCTCATATTCACAGCAACAGTGATTTACTGTTGCAGTTTCAACCACAGCACTCTTCCAGTTAAAACTATCTGTGATTTCTGCAGGACTGAGTCTAAGCTTCTTTATGTGCTTTGAGCTACCCTCTCTATTCTGGGCTACCACCATGATTCTTAGTTTCCTCATCTACAAATTACAAATATTAATCACTTTCTCTCATAGGGCCCTAGGGAGGATCAAATAAGCAAATTCACGTAATATGTGCCATATTGCCAGCACAGTGTCCAGTTCTTAATAGGTGCTCAATAAATGCTAATCCTCTTCCTGCTTTCTCCCTGAAATAGGACTTAGAATAGATCATGGACTTCAGTGGAGATTTCTCTCCTGTAAATTGAGCCTGAAGCATTCCTACCTGCCTTTCGTTTGCTGAGGCACAAGATGAACCCTCCTCCTCAATCCATCTCTGTGATGACAGATCATCAAGTAATTAGGGCAGCAAGCATTTAAAATTATGTCAGCTCCCTAGTGGTTCAGGTCCCAAGCGCCTGGGCTAGTACTGAGTAAGGCACATGCTTCTCTTGATGCTACTTCCCCCAGAACACTGGGCCTCTGCCCAGGATGAGGGAAAGGATAGGGAATTCCTGGTGTGCTCATGCTGTGGCGAGGTCAACAGCTTTCCTTCTCAGTTTCGGGGACTGTTAGGTAGGCATTTGGTAGTGGGGACTAATGAGAAAAGCATGCATGTTAGAATCAGAAGATGTGGGTTTATTCCTGACTCACACCCTCATTACTACACATCTGGTGCAGGTTACTCAATCTTTCTAAGTCTGTTTCCTCAGCTCTGAAATGGGGATAATACTGTTGCTCTAACTGGGTTCTTAGCAAGATCAAAGTAAGTAATGGGTGGATTATATAAGATATGATTTCAAAATGGAGATGCTAAATATTAATATTATGTATGCTATGCTGAATAGACAAGTAGGGACATAAAGTGCCATTCTCAGAGCAGACTTTCTTTCCACTTTTTGTCTGGATGAACATAGTGAACCTGTTCATTATCATCTCTGAGTCTTAATATATTTATTTTTAAAAGAGGGATAGTTGCTCTTATGCTTCATAGGATGGGCTATGTATATGTTCTTGGTAAACTGTAAAGTGCTAATGATAGTTATTATTATTGTTATTATTATTATTATTATTATTATTATTATTATTATTATTTACCTAATCATCATATGAGGATATTTTTCCATCTAGTCAAGGGCATTTACCTCAGTTATTGGCTTCTCTTCAGCCTGGGCCCTGGTCAGTGAGCGTGCAAGCGGCAACCTATCTATGTGTTTCTCTCACATCGGTATTTCTCTCAGTCTTTCACTCTCTTCCACTCTCTCTAAAAATCAATGGAACATATTAATGAGTAAGTGGAAGGTGACAGTCATTGCATGGGGTTATGTTGAAGTCTACATGAAATGAGAATGTACAATCTATACTGTGGGGTGAGCATAGAATGGTAGCCATCTGGCTGCAGAAACTAGAAACCTGTGTGTCATCTAGACATATGTAAGGGCTCACGGAGATATGTATAGTAGGGCACATTAGATACTTAACTTGCCTAGCTTTCACCAGCCTTCCTTGCCAGAAGAGTGCCTTCCACATATTTCTGTGAGCCCTTCTAATGCAGCAACGATGGGCTCCCATGCCCAATCCTCTGGGGACAAGGCCAAGGAAAATATGGGATTGTGTGCAATACCAAGCAGATATGATGGTAATAAACAGAGTAGACGTGCCTTTGCCTTACTTTATCCCCACTCCTTTCATACAATCCAGTTAGGGAGAACATTAGGGAGAACACTGAATCCAAAAGCTAGAGATTTATGATGGTTTTACCTACAATGTTCCTTTTGAGATTCTAGAATGTTCCAGAAATCTGTGCAGACATCTTTTTAAGCTTTGCTATATTCCTGACAAATGGTGAGTGACTGTCTCTTTTTTCCCCTAAATGCTGAACTAAAGGAAGAAGATACTCCTGCATGGAATTTGAAAGTGTTAGGGAATCTTATAGCTCAGAGTCATACAGATACAGGACAACCTTCCACCTACCCTGTTTCTTTGACTTCACCCTCTCTGTCCATACTTCCAGAAATGCCACACAGCTATTTTATTTGGCCTCCGGTCTACTGAGTCAAGGTCGGCCCAATCTGAATTTCACCCTCTTCCTCTTGGCTCCACTCTCTGGACTCTCACAGTAGAAACTGAGATCCTCTTGTCCCTCTTCTTGGTGTCCGTCTTCAAATGTGCTCCTGCCCCATCGTCTTCTTGTCTTCTTGCTAAGCCTGTCTTTAAATTCTTCTTGCTGTATTCTTGTTGCAATAATAACATATGACATTCATCATTGTAAAGGTTAATATGCACCAGACTCTCCTAAATGCTTTGTTTCTGTTTTCATACTCACTAAGGCCCATGAGTGTGGCACTTTCACTGCCCCAGTTTCACAGGTGAGGTGGTTGTGGCCCAGACAACTAGCAAACAGCACCACTGGGATCCAATTCCAGGGTGTTGGCTGCAGTCTGCACTCCTAACCTCTAGTCCACCCCCCTTTTTTATAAATAATGTTAATAATAAAATACCATAAAGAATATTACTATAGGTGTCTGAGATGGTACTGGGATATAAGGTAAGTTACCTGTATAGCAAGACAGGAGAGACAGGCCCATGGGCCATGAGGGTCAGATGAGGAGTTTAGCTTTTGAAATGGTGAGCCCACCAACCTGAAACTGTGTTTGTTGTCCCCTCTGAGCTTGAAGGAGAGCACCTTGCCCACTCTAACCCTTTATGTCAACATACTTCATACAATTTCTTCCTTCCTTCCTTCCTTTAATCCTCACTTGAGGATATTTTTCCATTGATTTTAGAGAACATGGAAGAAGTGGGAGAGACACAGAGAGAGAAACATCTATGTGAGAGAGACACATTGATTGGTTGCCTCCCGCATGGACCCTGACTGGAACAGGGGATTGAGCCTGCAACCAAGGTATGTGCCTTTGACTGGAATTGAATCCAGGACCTGTCAGTCCATAGGCCAATGCGCTATCCACTAAGCCAAACTGGCTAGTGTTCTGTACAATTTCTTTATAGCACAAATCAGTCAGTCATGAACTAGATTTGTTTATTGCTCATATCCTCTCACCCCTGCTCCCTTTACTAAAATTTAAGATTCTTGTCTTCCTGGAAGGCCCTCAACCTGTATCAGGTGAGTGATTCTAGAATAAAATCATGATTGAAAGTTCACTCAACAGTTAAAGCTAAATTTCCTAGGTTTCAATCCTGACTGTGACACCATCCAGGACTTGCACAAGCTTTCAAATGCTGGGACCTGCTCTGCTTGGCCTATAGCATGCATAGCAAGGAATAAGTGCTCACCAAATCTTAGCAATAAAGAGTCAATTCATTCACGGGGTTGTTGTGGGGATTAAGTGAGGAATACATGCAAATTGCTTGGTTAGCGCTGTGCCTAGCTCAGAGTAAGAACTCAATAAATTTATCTGTTGGCATCAGCAACAGTCCATGTTAAGTGGCTGAGAGCAAGCAAATTTGTCTCCTTAGCCTCTGCTGTGTCCCCTGGAGCTCCAGGCACCAGGCTAAGCAGACTGGAGGTGCAAAACACCTGCTGTCAGTAGATGAGCAATCCTTCCTTTCCTGCTCTCCTTGGCAGAGGGAGGCCTGACTTTATTCTGGGCTGGCTACACTGCCTGCCTAGTGCCAGCACAGCAGCACTTCACACATGCACTTCACAGAGGTGGTTTGAACCAGATTTCAGTATCATCTCAGTTGCTCAAACATGGTCTCCATGGCTGCTCCCAGGCTACTCCCAGCCCAGCAGTTTGAGGAAGGCGTTTCCAGATCTGGGACTGGCACACTGCAGTCTTCAAGCATATGCCGTATTTTCTTGCCTTTCTCAGACAGATTGTGGGTTGTGTGTTCATTAATTAAGATGAGAGTAATTGGCCCCAGCAAATAGTCTGCACATCAGCTTGCAAATGGTGTGCACAACGAGGCCCCATGGTTCTTTCTCTCCCGGCTCATATCTCTATGGCTGGTTCTCTGGCTCCTGATGGTTTCCCCCAAATCCCTGGGCCCTCATGTTACTGTAACAGTTGAAGATAAAGGGAGACGAGGATTCAAAATGGAATTTCCTTGGCGTAGTAGAAGTCTATGCATGCCCAGGGAGGAAAGAAATAATAAGTCCCTTCATATGTATGGAATACTTTGTGATTTTTTTTAAATGCCTCCACATATGCACTTTCACTTATGCCACACTTCATCCCTGGGAGGCAACTATTGCTAAAGGTGTGAAGAACTCGGGCTGGGGAACTCATCTTGTCTCTCCCACTTAGTAACTGTGGAAATGGCAGCTCGCTAGAGCTTTACATGTGTCACGTTCTCAATGTAAAATATGGTATCTTAAGACCTGTGTCAGAGGATTAAATTACAGGCTAAATGAAATACACAGGGAAAGCATGGAATGCACACAGTGGACTCTCAAGTTTTTTGTGGTGAATATACCCATTTTACAGATGGGAACTAAAGACACAGATGTCCAGTTACTTGGTCAAGATCTCTAGCTTGTAATGGGTTTGAAGAAGTTTAGACACCAGGTTATCTGGTTCTTAAACACTTAATACTACCTACCAGGGACTGAGTGTGGGATAGATGTGGGACCCTGAGCTTACACTGAATTTCAAGGATAATGGTATAAAGAGTGCTGATCGGCTGTTCTGTGCAGGAGCCTGACTCTCTTGAAACATGCCCTCTGATTTTTCCCCGTGATGTGACTAGCTGGAAAGGTGTCATTCCCCCCCTCACATGATGTGATGGCTTGTACCCCAGGCTGCTTAAAAATGCTGTTATTTACAGCATTGTGACCCCAGAGTAGCCAGAGGGCCCTGCTGCTTACCTTACTCTCAGTACTTTGTGACAACCTGTTTGGTTCCAATGGAATGGGCCTCTTCTAACATTCTGGATCGAGGACCAGAGTCTCCCTGAGGCTGGGGACCGTCCACTTAACTGCCAGAAAGTGCCCAGCACAGAGGTTGTCACATACTAACCCCCTATTGGCTCTTGCACAGCTGAGTGAACCCATCAGCTGATCAATAATCAAGGTTATTAGCTCAGGTGCTCAAATGATGAGTTCTGCCCTCTCCAGACAGCTGAGGACAGCCCATTTTTTCCCACATGTGGTGGTCTCTTTCTGTGTGCTGTCCTGACATTTCTTGCAGATGGCTCACCCAGATCCTGAGGCAGATTCTTCTGGACTCATTTGTAGGGGGTGAGCATCATGCATGATGTCTACTCATCTTGGGGTTGTAATAAGGGCTGGGAGATTTTCTCAAAGCCACTGGGGTGCCCAGGAAGTCCTCTGCCCTGTGCCTACCTGCCCAAGCAGCAGGACAGGGGTTCCTGGCACAACATGGATATGTTTGTCCTTCACCAGGCACAGAACCTGGGACCTTGGCTTGGTTTCCCATGTGTTAGCTCTGTGTCTTCCCATGTAGTTGAGCTGCAGAGTGGCATGGTGAAAGATCTGTATGTTAAAGAGGAATCTAAGACCACTGTGTGGAAGGTCTCTGAGGCATGAAGACCAGCTAAAGGGCAGGAAAGACGAGGAGGAGGCCAACACCTGGCCTAGAAGCCCTCCCTGAACCTTGTGTAGGATTGTCCCATTGGAAAGTGACTGAGGCACATGAAAAACCACGCAGCAGGGGAGAGAGCGCTGGATAAGAACTTGTCAGACTTGGTTCACTAGGCCTATTACCTTTGACAAGCGCTGTAGCTACCTGAGCCTTAGTTTCCTAAGCTGTCCAAAAGTACAGACCCCCTGGCGTTGGGTTATTTTATTGTGTTGTAGTAAAGTTTGAGCTAAATGAGGGCTCTAGAAGAGGTTCCAGAGAGACAACTTACGCTGCAGGAGACAAACCGTTATTGTAGGTGAAGTGAGCAGCTATATACAGTATAGGGTATTTTAGCATAGAAGATGCTTCTCTATGAAATGGCTTTTTATCCCAAAGAGAAAAATGAGCTGAAGCCCAAGGCTAGTCATTTAATCAGTCAAATGATTTTCCTTTTGTTGGCCTCAGTTTCTTTACTATTTGAAATGGAAGGGACAGGTTAGGATACTAATTTTAGTTGGGTTATGGGTAGCGAATTGGCTATAGAAGAGAAGTTTCTCCCCATGTTTATGAAGGAAAATCACCTACACTGATACCTACATGCTCTTTTACCTCCCCACTCACTTAACTGGCATATGGCCCTGTGGGGCAGGTTTATTATCCCCTGCTTCTCTTAGGGGGAACCAGCCTCAGAGGACATGGTGGATTATATTGTGTCCCTATCCCCCCAATTTATATGGTGAAGTCCTAACATTCTCCATCTCAGCATGTGATATTATTTGGGAATAGGGTCATTGCATATGTCGTTAGTTAAGATGCAGACATTAGTGTGGGCCCTAATCCAATATTACTGATGGTGTCCTTATAAAAAAGGAAAATTGGGTCATGCACATGCAGTTATGCGCGTGCGCGCGCGCGCGCGCGCACACACACACACACACACACACACATAAACACACATGGAAATTGCCATATGAAGGTGAAGGCAGGGATCATGGTGATATGTCTGCATGCCAAGAAATGTGAAGGATTACCAGCTAAGCAGGAGAGAGGCAGTTATGGAGCAAGTTTACCATCACAGCCCTCAGAATGAGCCAACACTGCAGACACCTTGACTGAGTACTTCCAGACTCCAGCACTGGGCAACACTAAATGCTATTGTTTTAGCCCCCCAGATTGGCTATTGTGTTATGGCAGCCCTAGGACATTAATATAGAGATGCTAAGCAATGTGCTGACAGCTGCAGATCTAGTACTCAACTCCAGATCTATTTCATTCAGGAGCCTGTAGCCTTGTCCTTGCACCTACCCACCACAGACTGGACTGCCAAACCCAGGCATGCGAAGGAACGGCATTAGGGAGGATGCTCTGGACTTAATCGCTGACCCTGAACCTCCCCTTCCTGCAGCCCCTATAGTCCTCTGCTCGGCCTGAGAACAAGAATGGAGTCATTGGCCCTTCCTTCTTCCTCTTCCTTCTCTCTGACATTCTTGGAGGTAGCAGATAGGCCCTGGGACCTTGGCTTGGTTTCCCAAGCAGGCCTCTCTGAACAGGCCTCCCACAGTTAGAATGCTGCAGCCTTCTGCCGAGGAACAAGTGCCTCACATTGGACTGTGATGCCACTCACAGCAGGAAGGGTCGCTTCACAAGGGTAAGGAGGGAGAAGCTGCCTGGGCTGGTGTGGCCTTTTGTCTAACAGAAGTGATTAAGGCCAATCAGGTTCCTGGTTGAGGCAGCTGAGGATTTAGCAGAAAGCACTTCTGAAACCAGAGACGAGCTTCCTGTGGGCATCCCAGTACTAATGGGCACTCAGGCAGGGTGCTCCCTGGAGCCCCACAGCAGGTGGGGAATGGGTTGCGAGAGAAGGATCCTAGATTAGAAAAACAACAGTTTGGTCTACCTCCTGTGGGTCTCCTTCACCACTCATGGGAGCACTTCTCTGACACTGTGGTCACCTAATACGTCAGACTCCACAAGTGAAGGTATAGTTATACAAAAACACTTCTCACCGGTTCAGAAGCCCATCACAGTTACCCACAGCTTCCATTCAACATGGCTACACATTCAGGGTCCTATGATCCCCCTCTTGAGGTTCCATTAATTTACTAGAGCAGCTCACAGAACTCAGGAAAACATTTGCTTACATTTACCAGTTCATTAAAGGATGCAGGTGAGCAGACAGATGAAAAGAGATATAGGCCAAGGTTGGGAGGGTCCTGGGGTGTGTTATCACCAGTGGGGATGTGCTCACCCATCTGGAAGCTCCCAGAACCCCCTTCTTGGGGATGCTATGGAGCCTCCACACACAGGCACGAGCCATCATTACCATCTCCAACCCTTTTCCTTGCGGGAAGATGGTGATGAGGTGGGAAGTTCCAAGTTTCTCATCATATCTTGGTCTTTCTGGGGACAAGCCCCATCCAGAAGCTTGCCCATAGCCTCTTCATTAAAATAAAAGGCACACCTATTACCCAGGGAATTCCCAGGGACTTGAGGTCAATGACCAAGTATTAGAACAAAAGATGCTCTGAGGAAATGACACTGTTTTAGGAGTTTTGTGTTGGGAGCCAGGGCATTGACATCCTATACAATAAAGAGGTAATATGCAAATTGACCATCACACCCTCACACAAGATGGCCACCCTCATGTGGTCACAAGATGACCACCAAAAGATGGCTGGCAGGGAAGAGCAGTTGTGGGCAACAAGGCCAGCAGAGGAGGGAAGTTGGGGGAGACTAGGCCAGCAGGGGAGGGCAGTTGGGGGTAATTGGGCCGGTAAAAGAGCAGTTAGACATTGATCAGGCTGGCAGGGGAGTGGTTAAGGGTGATCAGGCCGGCAGGCAGAAGTGGTTAGGGACAATCAGGCAGGCAGACAGGCAGGTGATTGATTGGGATTCAGCAGTCCCAGATTGTGTGAGAGAGGTCCGGCTGCCTGATATATATTTCTGTGCTCTCACAGACTATCAGAAGGAAATCACCCCACCCAGTCACCGGTATTTTCACTAAATCCTCTTACCTTGCAGCTGTAACAAGTACCTTTGTGCCAGGTGAGAATCAGACTCAAACAGTGAAGCGGGTTTTCCAGGGTTATCCAGCAAGGAGCAGGAAGCTGGGGATTACAAGCTATTCTGTCTGCAGGAGCCTCTATGTCTTTTCTCAGCAGCACAGACCACAATGTGGAGAAGCGGTGGGCATGAGCCAGGCTCTCTCCTCTGTCTTCTTCCCAGCTTAGAGGCTGGCAGAGCTCAGCCCCCTGAGGCAGGTAGTTTGAACTTTGGTTTTCTGTTTAAATTCCAGGTCTAACCATGTGTTTTAGCATCTAGACGGAAAAGTCCAGACTCCTTAACCTGTACTCAGCCTAGCTCTTAGCAACCTCCTCACCCTCTTCATCCCTTCCCCCTGCAGCTTTCCTCCAGGGCAAGGTCAGGCCTCCAGCATTCCCAATCTAACTCACTTCCCTGAACCTGTGCCCATAGCTTGGCTTGGCTTCCTTTGCATGACACAGAAAGCTTTCTCAGGTGCCCACAACCAGTCACCTTTGGCAGCTTTCCCAGACTCTCCAGTAGGTCCCCCATCATCATTGTGATGGCAGTGCTGCATAGGGGCTGCACAGGGGCTGCACTTCAGCACCAGGCGCCTGGGATGGGAGCCTTCTCCACCCTGGTGCCTAACCTTGGGGAATGGTTTGACCTCATATTGACTTTATTTTTTCATCTGTGAAATAGGGATGACAACAAGTGTCTTTTCCATTGGGTGATTGGGAGGATGAAAAAATGGTAATTGAAAATAAAAATAATATTGTTTATAAAAAATTTAAATTAAAACAAAAGGGCAAGCTTAGAAAGGACCCCACTGAGCACATTGGCTTCTTATCATCCAGCCCTGCCATCTGCCGGCTAGGGCATGTGCTCCCGAAAGGTGAACACTGCGCTTATTTGCCTCTGTGCCTCCCATAGTCCCTACCATAGAGCCTGGTGCTGGTGGGTACATGCATATGTAAATAAAAGGAGATGACTGAAGTACAGCAGCACTGTCATGTGTGGCCCACCTCATCCAGGTGATAACAACATTAATGGTAGCATTACCTACTGTTTACTGAGTGGTTGTTGTCATGCACTGTTTGGGTGTTAATGCATTCCATGGTCTCTACTCTGAAGCAGCTACAGTCATTTTCATTGTCATTCTATGGATGGAAATACAAAGCACCTGGATTTTACCGACTTCCCTATGACCACACAGCAGAGCACAGCAGAGCTGGATTCAGCGCAGGCCCCCTGGCTCCAGTGACCATTCTCACTGCCACTCACTGTTCTGGTTCCAGGAAAGCAGGAGAAGGATTCGAAAACAGCCACCTAGGCTCAAAGGTTGGACGGATTGAGGGAGGATGGAGGAATTGAGGGAGGCAGGAAGGATTGAGGGAGGCAGTGTGGAGTGAGGGAGGCAGGGTGGAGTAGGGAGGCAGGGTGGAGTAGGGAGGCAGGGTGGAGTAGGGAGGCAGGAAGAAGTGAGGGAGACAGGTAGAGTGAGGAAGGCAGGTGGAGTGAGGGAGGCAGGGTGGAGTGAGGGAGTTAGGATGGAGTAAAGGAGGCAAAGTGGTGTGAGGGAGACAGGGTGGGACAGGCTGTGTTTGGAGCAAGCAGGCAGCCCTGTGTTTGGAGCAAGCAGAAAGTCCCTCACTTTCCTCTGCAGTCAGTCTAATGGCCTTAAAGGGAATGAGATAGAGCAGATGACCATCAGGCGGCAGGTGTGATCCTCCCTGAGGACAGGACCATAGATAAGAGGACTCCTCCCTTTGGTGTGTGTTGTGATCCTCATGTCTAGTAGAGTGCTGGGCACATAGTATATATTTAATATAGGACAGCAGACAAATGCATCAGGATTCAGGAGTTCGAAGATGCAGTGGCTTGCACAGGCATCCACTTTCCATTGATGTCACTGTAAACCACTTCTCACCTGTATGCAGAGAGCCCAGGCAGGGGAGGGCCCAGCTTTGCCAGACGAGATTTTGCTTACCCAGGAAGCGAGCCTCCTATCTTGGGCTGGTGCAGCCGCCATTCAGTGCCTTGTGCTTCTGGAGATCTGGCGGGTGGCTTTGCTGTGAGTGATGAAGCCCCAGATGGTCTCAGTGGTGGGTAAATATTAGCACTTTGAATCAATTGCGCCTTCTTGATGACTAGAAAGAGTGTTGGGAGGCCAGCAGAGAGTTATTGTGCCATGCAACCTTCAAGTGTGGGTGATAGAGTGGAAGCAGGCCGCATAAATGAGTTTAAGGCAAAGATGGATTTGCATTTGGCAACCAAAATCATATGGTGGGTTTGCTGGTGAAGTTGCAAGGTACACATGGAAGAGAGCCAAAAATAATGCAGATGGGCCCTGGCTGTCTCAGCTCGTGTTTTCTGTCATGGCCAACTATGAAATGGAGAAATTGATTGGACCTACCTCGTAGGGTTAATACAAATAAAGCACTCAGATCAGTGCTAAGTATGTTGCAAATGCTCAATGAGCTTTAGCATTAATGCGTTCCAGGCGCCCAGAGTAAAACTAAGAATAAGAAACTAGATCATATAGTCCCTGTAGACCCTGGAGCAAGCATGTCAAACTTGTCTCCTGTTAGTCACCTGTAGCTCACAACAAATATTTTTGTGGCCCAGCCAATATAATGGTTGTAAGAAACGTTTTGATAAAATTTTTGTAACTTGATTTTTACAATATCCTATTATACATAATTATTAACAATGAACTACAATGTTCACTAATGACTGATTAGTATAATCGTGTTGCATTCATTTTCCTTACTCGCCTTAAGCGCAGGCACACCATTTCTCTCCACTAATACCAGCAGCGACTATTTTAGCAGCCGATTGCCGTGTCATTAGTCTTGGACTGACTTGTTTGGTGTGCACAACAGGAAATATTTCACTTTCGAAGAACAAGAAAAATAGGTTCATTTGCATTACGCTTATTAATTTGTGCAGTTATTCAGTGTCTGGTAAGTTAATGTTCAAGAAAAGATATTAATTTTTATTAAAATGTTCTATTATTTTATGTTAACGATTACTCATTTATTTCAGCCATTCGTACTTAGCATGTCTCTATCAAAATAAACCTACCCTTCTATGAAAATTGAAGCTTTTTTTTTTTTGAGGCCCACATGAACTTAAACCTGTTTATTTGGCTTGTGTTAGCCTTTGAGCTTGACATGCTTGCCCTAGAGTGTATGAATAACCAGTTACATAAGTGTGTGCCACATGCCATGTGGGCACTAATACCGGGCACTGGGAAACTCAGAGAAAAGGCTCCCTAAGCTGGGCTTGGAGAGTTATGGATGAAGCAGCATGATGGGAGAAATAAACCATCAGGAGAAGGTCATATGGCGAGGATGCCCTGAGCAGAAAGTAAAGGCAGTGCACACAAAGACCTGGAGGTCGGAGAGTGTGTCGCTGTGGGCACTCACATGGCTGACTGAATACCACAACAGATTGCCTCAAAACAGTTCTAGTGATTATAGTCTAACAGCAAGATGTTGATGGGTCAGACCCTCTGAAGGTTTTAGGAGGAATCCTACTTGCTCTGTCTTAGTTTCTGGTGACTGCCCAGATCCTTGGCATTCTTGGGCATGTAGCTGCATCACTCCAGTTTCTGCCTCAGTCTGCCCACGGCTGTTTCCCTCCCTGCTTATCTCTGTTTTCCCTTTTTGTGAGGACATCAGTTATTGGAGTAGGGCACATCCTCATCCACTATGACATTATTTTAACTTAACTAATTTCATTTGCAAGGATCCTTGTTCCAACAAAGGTCCCATTCTGAGGTTCTAGGTAGACATGAATTTTGAGGGGACACTATTCAACCCAGGACAGTGGGGGATAACCAAGGAGAGTGGACATGAAAGAATGAAAATCGGACAGGAACCAGACAACAAAAGGATTAATAATAACAATAATAATTAACAATAATAAAGCCTCATTCGTGATACAACAATGTACTATCAAACACCGCAGCAAGCATTTTACGTACATGAAGTGCAGACTTCCTTTGAACCTGGGAGAATCAGGCTGAGTGAGGCCAGAGGGAGAAATCAGAGCTCCGAGTTCAGAAAGTGTATCATTAGTCAGGGTCCCGGGAGGAAACAGATGGCATGCATGGTTTAGGGTAATTCCAGGAGGGTGTGGTAAAGGAATTGTTTGTAGAGGTATGAGCAAGAGGTAGGGAAATCACAAAAAATAGAACAGAGCACCAAGCTGTTACGTGAGTGAGAAAGATGGAGATGATGGAGCAGGTACGGGGATCCAGAACCAGAACATTGTGTGAAGAGGGTCACCTTGAGAAGAGATGTGACCTTGGACTAAGGGAGGTAGCAGCCCATGGTGACACAGAAGGAGGGAGCCAGGAACATAAGGAGCCTGACTTGATTTCTTCTTCCCTTTGGTCTCTTGTTGAAACCCCACTTGGCCTACCCCCAAGAGGGCCCATCCTTGTGGCCCACATGTATCAGCCTCCTGAGCACAGGCCCAAGCCAAGAGGACAGGAGAGTGAATGTGAAGAGGCAGATGGACAGAATCTCGCACTAGGACATGAATGAAAACGCAGAGCCAGAACAGGCAAGTTACACTGTGATGAAAAAGACAATATAACGTGACATTAAAAATGAGCATGGGATTTGGAGTGAGACAGGCTTGCATTCAAATCACTAGCTCACTCCATCCTCCAACTAGCTCTGTGACCTTGGCATATGACCCCATATGTGGCTACTGAGATTATTATACACACCCGTACAACTATAGTGTCTGCCACAGTGCGTGATTTGGTATTCCTATGAAGGGCACTGAACAGCGGTCTTTTGCATGGGGGCCTCTGCTGAAGGCCGGTGGCAAGTCACTGTGTACAATTCATTAATTTGTTTATGGATCCATTAAACAGGTACCTGTGAGAATCTGCTGTGTGCCCATCAAATACATGGGCTGCTAATGCAAACCAAACCAGCAAACTTTTCTTTCCTAATGGAGCTTTCATTCTGATGACGAAAATCAACAATAAGCAAAGAAAATAAGGAAAAACAGACTCAGAAAGTGATCAGTGCTATAGATAAGAGCGAAGCATTAAAGTGATATGGGGTGGCACTTGGAGTGAGGTTGCCAGTTGAAATACAGTGGCAAGCAGGATCATTGAGGAGGTGATGTTTGAACTGAAGGGAGTTGAAGGAGGAAGCCAGAGGCCAGGGTTCTCTGCAGAGAGAAGGAAAAGTACAGAGGTGCTGAGGGGGAATGGGCTGGAATGTCTGTGGGGCAACATGGGGTGGGGACATGAGTGGCAGTGAGTGTGAGGAGGTCACAGGAGCCAGACCTGCAGAGCCTGTAGTCTTTAAAGGACTGTGTTCCACATGATATATCTGCAGGCTTTGCAACGCTGCACACCTCACATGAATGTTTTTCCCCATCTGTGAAATGGGGTGATAATCCACACTTTGTTTATCTTTCAGCTGATAAGGTGGGCTGTGAAATTGTATTGGAAATAATTATGAGGCGAGATAATGTTTTTATTGCTTAGTAATTTTGCTTCAGGCCACCTGCCTCTGACTGGAAAGGCTCTCAAGGATGTGGCTGTGCTGGGCCATTGCTTAACAGCAGGTTGTCTTCTCTTTTACACACAAGCTCATCTTCTTCCTTTGCATCTTCCATTCCGGGGCCTGGGTTTTAAAACAGCAGTTTATTCCCCACTGTGTTCCACACCCCAACCTCTGCAGTGGGATTACATACCAGTAATTCATGGCGGCCTGTTATTTGTCCTATATGCAATAAAGACTTTCTGTAGGTTATAGAAAATAAATGTGCTTTTTACTGTCATCTGAGGTTCTTATTAAACGTATCCCCTCGGTGGGGAAATATCTCCGTGGTACCAAGCAGTTTTATGTCCAAACGGCCAATGAGCGGGTAATGGGTTTTATGTGTAGCTGTAACCAGCGGCATTGCAGGCGGCCCTTCCTTCATTGCAGTCAGCACAGGCGGGTTGCTCAGCCCACAGCGTATAAATACTTCTCATTAATGTGGTGGTTTGTGCTTGGAAATAGAGAAGCGGGTCTCTCGTGCATGTCTGCTGGTGGAAATATGGTATCCGAGAGGTCTTCATGCACTGGAAACCTGGGCCAAGAACAAGGGAATGAGATGCTGAAAAGGGATGAAGCAGAAGAAAGAATGCTTTGCATAGGTGGAGTCCTCAAGCTCTGAGCAATTTCCCCCCAATTGTAGATACAGACCTGTTCTGTTATCTCTCTTGGTAGGAGAATGGAAGGAGCAAAGACAACTTGCAGTTGATAATGAACCAGGATTGAAACACACAGGTTAGCCGCATTGAGTCAGACAAGCTCCTCATCCCAGGAAGTTTCATAGGTTTTGGTATCTTCCTCAGTAAAGTTGGGATGATAATGCCACACCTGTGGGTGTGTGGTGTGAAGGACCAGCATGGTGCTGGAGTGAGGTTTGTGTTTGGCAAGAAGAAAGCCCTGACTTCTGGTCCCAACTTTATTTTTCCTTGCTTGCTTCTCTCTTTCTTTCCTTCAGTGCTACATAGAGTGACAATAACCAGCAGGCAACAATAGGGGACCATAGCTTAGGTGAGATGATAAGAAGGAAGATCCCAACTCAAGTATTATTACTACAAAGTATGGATGACACTATGGGATCTCAGACTTTGTTTAGAATCACAGTGTTGGTTTAGCTTGTAGACTGCTTTCATAGAGAGTTATTTAAATGTAAACGTAGGAATTAGTTTTTTTTTTTATCACACTTGAGGAAAGGGAATCAATACTTATTGGAACCTACCATGTGGCAGCTACTTGCCTATATTATCCTTATCATATTTTAAAGAGAATGTAATGCCCATGGGGGCTGGAATGTGGATCTGTTTTTTTGTTTGTTTCTTGTTGTTGTTCACTATGGCATTTTTAGCACCACGGTCAACTTGTGGCGTGTAGTAGATATTCAGTAAATATTTGCTGAATGGACTATCACAGCAAAACCTATCAAGCACAAGCTATCTTGTGAGCAATGCATGAAGATAAAACAATCTGGTAGATTCTACCTCTTATTCCCTAAATATTGCCAATATAATCCCCTTCTCTCTAACACAATACAACAAGCCACATCTAAACCCCCACCCCCTTTTACCCTTCTTCTTGCTATAGCCTTTACTTTACTCTCTACACTATAACTGGCTCTATGTCTTACAATGTATCCAGAAGATTTTAAAAAAATGCAATAATGTCATTCTCCTGTTTAATATCAGTAGCTCCCTGCCTCGTGAATATTGGCCTAAACCCTTTCATGCTCACAAGAGCTTGCCGGATATGGCCCACTAATCTCCATAGCCCCATGAGTCTCCTCTTTATGTTCTGGACTTTCAGGTCTTCAAATGAGCCATGCTCTTTTTTGCCTCAGGGTCTTTGTACATATTGTTTCATCTGCCTAGAACTGCCCTATCCATCTCCAACATCTCTCCAACAATCCCTTGTCTAGATGATCACTACTCATAGTTATTGTCTCCATTTAATATCACTTCTTCAAGGGACCCTGGTTGAAATCCACCCCATAAGGTTCCAAAATTTATGGTTCTATAGTACCCTGCATGTCTTCTTTTCAAATACTAGTAATTTTTAATTCTTATTTTCCCTACCGGGCTTAAAGTCCCATGTAAGAAGAAATATATTATATCTTGTTTACTCTTGCATATATTGCACCTTATGCAATAGCTAGCATATAATATGTGCTCAAACACACACACACACACACACACACACACACACACACACACACACACACACACACAACCATTTAATACTAGAATAACCTGAAAAGCAAGTCACTCCCAAAATGATTAAATTTTAAACTCTAGTCTGACTCAAAAATCCATGCTCTTTCCACTATTCCAATGTGAATTGTTCCAGCAAATTAAATATTCTGCTCACTAGAATGTCACAACATATGTCCTGTGCGTGGTACCAATTTACAAAGACTCAAAGTACACCAGACACAACTGGTCCTGATGACTCAGAAGGCCCCACAGAGCCCGATGACTGAGCATAAAGGAATGGAAAGTGGTTCAGGTTATTTAAATTTTATTTTTTCTAGGTTCTAGATAAACAGTCTTTGATTAGACTTTCAACTCAGTGAGATAACCTGGTTTACTTCCTGGCCTGAGATACTGTCAGGAGAAAAGCCTATATTTCTTGCATGTATAGAATGCAGGAAGGCTTTCATTCAGGGATTACTTCAATTCCATTCCCTTAAATATCTATATTTCACATTTAGACATATGATAACTGTTACTAGGTTACCCAGGCTGGGGGCTTCATTTTACCCATCCCTCCCATTCTGTGAGATGCTACTCATATGTACATCCACCAGGGGGCAGCAGCAGCAGAAAAGGCAGCCTACCCAGGTCAAGCTCTATACCACAAGGTCAACTTGGGAGCCAAGGGCCACACATTGAGCACCTGAGCTATTGCCACATGTAAAAATTATAATAGTTGGCTATATTTGGTTACAGAAAATCTATTTAAAAAATTCCATACCTGCTCGGCGTGAGATGCTTTACAATACTGCACAAAGGATACAAAGGTAAGCAATACTGAGGCTCTATTCCCTAGAAATTCACACAGTAGTGGAGGAGATACCAGATGGGTAGTAACCAGTTAAATGATAAAACAGAGAACAGCTGAAAGCAAATATGGAACTATATTCCACCTCACTAGTAATTAAAAAATGCAAATAAAAATCATGATGTTTCATCGTTTACCTTATTTATATTCTTTCCAGTTTCAGAGGGATTTAAAGTAGTTCATAATCCTACATTACAAAGAAATCAGTAGATCAATATAAAAAATGCAGAAAAAAAGGCAGTATTTTTCCTGTGAACAGGTGCAGTGGGGGAGGAGGCTTTAGCCTGAGTAAGTGGTTTGGACTACATGAACTTTTCAATTACCACGGTGTACTTTATCCCAGTTTGCTTGGATTTAGAAAAATGAAGGTAATTTATATGCCATTGGATATTTACTATACCTTGGACAAAACATGTATCTTCATTTAGTTAAAAAAAATCAAAATCCCCCTGCTTTTCTTCAAAATGAGTCAGTTCCTGGGGAGAACAGCCCCAAGCCTTCTAAGCCAGTGTCTTCCACGGGACTTCACATGGAATAAAGACTCAACTCAGCGAAGCTTTGCTGACCAAAGGCAGGAGCCCAGGGAACTGTGCCAGGTCTGGGCCATGTACTTGACAAGCCTCTTTATATAGGAGCTCTTTGAATAATCTCAAAATAATCTCAACATCCTGAGACGCTGAAGCTCAATTTGTAGATAAGGAGACAGAAGCTCTAAAAGGTTAAGAAAGGTGCCTCAAATCCTTGCCTGCCGGGTAAGAGAGCTGGAATTTGAACCCATAATGCACCTGGTCCTAAAACTGTGTCACTGTGTCATGTGAAGGAATAAAAGAATAAAGGGGAAAAGAGAAAGAGTGCAGAAAAAGGGGGAGAAGGAGGCAATAGAGAAGGGTAGAAACATGAAGATGGGAGGGGACGAGGGACTGAGTGAGTACGAATTAAAAGACTTTTGGCCATAGTCTAAGAAGAAAGACAAAGAGAAGGGTCAGAGTTTCTCTGGAGAAAATGATTCCTGGCAATTTGGGAGAGATTTTCTACAACGGCAGGTTAGGAGCTCAGTGCTGCTGAAGGAATGGCTCTCCAAAGTTCCCCCAGGATGGCCTTTCCTGCTGCCAGCTCATTACTGCGGGAACAATCTGCATGGCTGATAATGAGGGAGTCTCAATGCCTGCAGTCTCAGGAGTGGTAATGGCCTTGTGTGCCAGTCTCAGGTCACAGGTGCAGGCCTGGATGATGTGGAGTGAGCTGTGGGGAGCTGCCAACTGTCCCCCTGGACTGACAGTCCATTAACCCTTACCCTCTCAGCAGGGCAGTAATGAGGTGAGGCTCCCTCTGCAGCTCCTTGCCAATGGATCATCAGGATGGGGTTGCTCCCCAGTGGCAAGTGTCCTGCTTTGACCCTGATGGTGCGCTAGGTCTGCCTGCAGGAGCAGCTTCTAACTCGGCTCCTAACAAAAGCATATGTAAATGGTTCTGAAGCCAGCTAGCCCTGGTTTTGTGTCTGTAATGTCCATTACAATTTCCAATAGTGTGTTTCCATCGGTGAGACTGTTCTGCACAGTGGAAAAAGTAAAGACTTTGGAGTCAGTTTTCATCTTAGCATCTTTCTCTATTAGCTGTGTGACCTTGGGCATGTTACTTGATGTCTACCAACCTCACTTCCTTGTACATCCTGAAGATGAAGGGGGCCAGCCTCACAGGTTTCTTTGGATTTTGTTATTAATAATCATAGCTCGCATGGAGTTCTATGTGTTGGGTTCTGTGCTAATGTCTTTATACATATGATTGATAATCTTCATAACCCTAACTTACAGAAGTGGAAACAGGCTGAGGCTGAGTTAGTGCATGCCAGAACTGGGATCTCTGAAGCCTCGTCTCACTACAAGGTGTGTATGTAACCTTAACTACTATGCTGCACTGGAGTTGTGAATTAAAACCCAAGAGCAAGAGCTGGACAGATTTCATTGTCAGTAACTTTCTCCAAATTTTTTTCTCTTTAACTAAATTGCCAGTTAGAATATGAACAGTTAGAAAATAGAAATATTTCCAGGTATTTCAAACAGAAATTTAGTATAGGAATTGGTTGCATGGGTGTTGGAAAAGCTGAGAAGCCAATGGGGAACACTGAAGCAAGCCAGAGATCAAGGATGAGAGAAAGACCATTGTCTTCTTTTGGCTAGAGGGACAGAGGGAGCAGGTGGTGCCACCAAATCCCAAAGAAAGAGTCACCTTCAGAATCTAGAATTACAGAGGAGCCACAGAGAAGAGCCACCTCCCCTGGAGAGGTGATCAAAGTCAGGAGAGTCTGGTGTAGAAATATCCTGACTGCTGTTCTCCTCCTACCCTCCAATCACCCCATAGTATCTTAAATTACTCACCCATTTTAGGCAACTTTAGAGCAAGGATACTTAGGAAATTATGTTTCCTGTGAGCTTGACAAAAAAGGGCAGGGGAGATTTCTGAGATGAAATAGGCAGGTGTCTAGTGCATCAAACAACCCTATGAAATGGGTAGGTGGAGCTTATTATATGTGACTCTGCCAAATATTCCATTCATGGCACAAATGATCCCATTTTACAGATGAGAAAAATAAAGGCCAATCATTAAGTAGTATAGGAGCTCCAAAGAGGGAATGATTAATCCTATTGGATTTAGGACCAGCCTCAGAATGAGAGAGGCTCTGAGGGTAGCATGGCTTTTGGATTTTTAGAGTTGTGTCAGATGGTTTAGCTTAGACATATACTCCAGGCAGTGGAAACAGGAGAGTTAAAGATCTGGATCCATAAATTGAAGGGTTTTTGGCTGTATAGTCTCTAAACTTCCTGCCAACTCTAACTCTTTTTTTTTTCTATTTTAACCTTGAAATTCTATTCGAGATTGAAGAGATATGCAATACATATTTTTTTATCTTACCTTAAGGGTGCCACTTTCTAATACTTAATTGTATCCATGGATCCCTGTTTACACTGGCTCCATGATATCCCTTCAAGCTGATGAAGAAATTGATAACATAGATGCTGAAACTGTTGCTAACATGATCTGCCCTAGAGGGACAGAGAATTTTGTTCTCTCATCTACCTTCTTCCTGCCAATGTGCTAACACTAGTGTTTCAAAGACTGATTCCTTCTAGGATATGTCCTGAGGACATTTGATTCACATATTTCCATTATACACTCCCCTATCCTGACTTTGGTAGATAAACCATGCTACTGATGCTACACACACCACTGCAGCTATTACCATACCTGCCTCTAGTTTCTCCTGGCCCCAGTCATCCCCCCCACATCTTATGGATGGACTGCTTTTGTAAAATGCAAATCTTACTATATCAAACTCGTCCTCATCTTCACTTAAAATGCCTCAATGGTGCCCCACCCTTCAATCTAAGCTCTTTCGAATATCTTCTTTTCTCTTAAATCCCCAAACTCCCCATCCTTGAGGTCTAGATTTCAGGTATATTGAACTACTGACCCTACCATCTCCTACTTCAGTGTGAAGAGACTTTGCACATGCTGTGCCCACTGAAATATCCTCTTCCAGCCTCTGTCACTGGCAGTACTGTTGCTTCCAAGAGATTTCCCTGCTTCACAACCTTGTTTCTGTGTGTTTTCAAAGTGCCACACAGAACCATCACGCAGTATTTATAGTGGGGTGTGGACAGCCTCCTTGAGGGTCTGGCATGTAGTAGAAGCTGGTAAAGTGTAGCTATTGGGGTAGCGGGTTGCTATTGCTTTGTTTTACCCATTTCTGCCTTCCTGGTACCCAACACAATGTATGGCACCCAGTATGTGTTGGCTAAATGTTTGTTGAATGTTTGAAGAATTAGAGATTTGAAAATAAAACAACACATTTTAGAAGCCTCCATTTATCAAACATGGTACTGTTAAAAGACCGTTTTAAATTCAGACCTCTCTACACCCTTAGGTAGGAGTGTGCTTCCAAGATAGCTGGTAAGGATAATAGTGCTTTTGTCAGAGGGACATGGAAGGAGCTAGTGTCTGCTTATGCATGGCTCTGTCCTTCAAACCCAACTACCTTTGCTCCTCAGTTCAGCAGCCGTCTGTGACAGGGCCCCAGGTTAATAAGCAAGTTGTCTTCCTGAGGCAGAGCTGACCTGACCCAGGTCAGAAGATAAGCAAGAGCCTTGGCAAATGAGGGGGAACATGTGTGCTTTCTGCCATCCATCATCCATCCATCCACTGGTCCAACCCTATGGGTTCTTCACCCTCAGCTGGATATCATTGTGGGCACATGCCCCTTGGTTATCAGAGGTGCCTGCTGACCATCCAGTGGTAGGACCTCAGTGCCATCCTATCTGTCTCTCTCTCTCTGGAAGTGCTGATCAGAGCCCTCTTTCTCCCCCTCACCCCCAAGTCCTGACACAGCCTCCATGTCTTCCCCACCCTGAGCATGCTGGAAGCCAGCACTGCTGCTCCAAGGGTGTTGTCACAGAGTCCTTTCTTGGTGAGCAAGGTCAGGGATCTGTGCTCTGCAGCAAGACTGCCTGGACTGGGACCCACCCTCTGCCCTCTAACACTTGTGAGCTGTGTGACCTTGGGCAGGTCACCACACCCCTCTGTGCCCAAGTTTTGCATCTGTAACATGGGGTGGTGGTGGTCTAAGAGTAGCTTGGGTGTTAGGGTTTTAAACGAGTATATACAGCTGTGCCTGATGTGTAATAAGCATGATATAAATTTGGCTCTTATTAGTCATTCCACAAACATATACTGAGAGCCTGCTATATATGTGACAACTGTTATTTGAGATGTCATGTAGTTTCCGGAAACAGATGGAAAGATGGGCTACTATCCTCAATAACCTCAGTCAACAAGGCGTGAGAGACAAGTAAGCAAATCGTGGCAGTAGCGTTTGATGACTATAAAATGCAGTCTTGCATGAGATTCCAGAGAGCAAGGCATCTGCCCAGAGGCAACAGGGAGGTCACTGAAGGCTTCCCAGAGGAGAAGACACTGGAGCTCACTCTTCAAGGTGGAGTGGGAGTTTGGCAGGAGGATGTGTAGGAGATGCTATTAGAGATAGGTAATGACGCAGGAGCAAAGATTAGAGTGAGGGCCCAATGGAGCTGTCAGTTGTCACAGTGCCTAGGTGTGACAGAGCAGGAACAGGAGAGGTACTGCAGGCAGGCAAGGGAGAGTCAAATGCGACTTTTAGGAGCTCAGACACAGTTTCTGTGGATAATGAGGACTCCCCAAGGGTTGTGAGATTCAGAGAAAGAGGAGTGCATAGAAGTGGGTGTTTCTTATTGTACTTTTAGCTATTGTATTTATTTTTAAGAGGAAACAAAATGATAAGTCAAAAAAGAAAACTTTTATGAGATGGTGTTACATCTGGGTTTCAAGATGTTTAAATTGAATATTGGTTCATGAGCTAATAACTCTCTTTGGGCATGTGGTGTATTTTTAACTCTATAATTCTTCTGACCAAGGCTCTCAATCTGAAGGAAATGCATGTGGTCTGAAGGTTCTGCACCAATTACATAGCTTTCTAAGGTCAAAATAAAAGTTGGAAGTCATTTTATCTTTATCTGTATGGGTTGAAATTATAGAATGAAGCTGCTTTAATGAGAAAAAGCACCAGGAAGGGAAAGTGAAAATGGAAGTGTCAGCACCATCAGAGACTTCTCTGTGTCAGACACTGGAAGATGAGCCAGGGTTGGACTGCGAAGCCCTTTGACAACACGGATTCTATCCCCGAACGAGTTGCCAGGGCTTCAAGAGGAATAGACTTGAAACACAACATCCTTCCGCCCTTATTAAGATTTAATCCTGCTTTCAACAGGATCACCATGTTATTAAATTAGATTTTTTTCTTCTTCCTTAAAAAGGGATTTAACTTTTGCTTTCCTGACATCATAATCAACATGGAACAGACGCAAAGGGGAAATTGCGTGACCATTGGCAATGCAGACCTATGCTTAACATGTAGCATGTGAAGTTATTAAAATGGAAATTAATTCTCTTTATTACAATCGTGCCCTATCAATTAATTTGGTTGGAGGTGCTTATGAATATGCAATCATTCCTCCTGGGTGCCTGCCCCTTTTTCTACGCATGTGGAAAGCATTGGTAAAGCGAGAGGTAGAATTTTGAGCTAGTTTTGCTAGCCCTGCTCCTCTTTGCTGCCTAATAATACTGATGATAGTGGTGATAACCAAGAGTTACTAAATTCTTTCTAAGTGCCAAGCTCTGTTCTAAGTATTTAACATTCATTGCCTCATGTAATCCTTACAATATGCTTTTGAGATGGGTATTTTTATTATTCCTACAGGAGTCAAAGAAGACAGGCACATAGAGATGAAAGAAGCTTTCTGGATCCCCCAGGCATGCTGACTCCAAAATCTATACTCTTCTCTATTGGGCTATCCTGCCACTTGGAGATTCCAGGGAAAGGAATGAGGGAGACAGGGCATGTGTAGGCTGAGAAAGGATGTGGGGATCTGGTATGGGATAGAGGGCTTTGAGCAGGGGGCCTGTGCTTGTCATATAGATTTTAATATTATTACTAGAGGCCCAGTGCATGAAAATTCATGCATATGGAGGGAGGATCCCTTACCCAGCCGGCCCCCTCTCACAGTCCAGGAGTGCTCAGGGTCAGGAGAAGGCAATGCCCCATCACTCCTCTACTGCTACCACTGCCAGCAGTGCAAGCCTCAGCCAGCCCTGGTTACCTGAGCCTCAGGCAGTCCTGGGCATCTGGGCAGCGGGGCATCTGAGACTTGCCTGTGCCTCTGACTGGCCCTGGGTGGCTGGGGAGTTGAGGGGACTGGGCACCACCATCTTGTGACTGTGGGCACTGCCATCTTTGAGTTTGGGGCAGTCAATTACCATATTCCCTCCTTATTGGCTGTGGGTGCCACTATCTTTGTGATGGGGTGAGGGTCAATTAGCATATTCACTCCTTATTAGATAGGATATGAAAGGTCAACAGATCAGGAGGAGACTCCAATAATAGTTTGTGACATCCCAGGGTCCACATGGGAAGCTGCAGCCTTTGTCAGATAGGGAGGGTTGGGGGGTGGAAAGAAATCTTGGGTAAGGACCTTTATTGTGGTTTTCATGGGAAAGAAGGAGAGGCTTAAAATCTGTGACTTCAAATGATTTCAGCAGGCTCTGGCGTATAGGAGCTGTCCTTTTCTCTCTGGTACCTGGATGAGGGTGATGAAGGCAAGCAGATAGTGGCCTGGAGTGTAAGGGTTGGGGATATGGGATCTGAAATGGCTAGGAGGGGCAGTTCCTGCAGAATTAAGATCCCAGATGTCAAAGCATCATAAATATAAAAAATAAAGTGAACTGGTTAATAGAGGAAGGGCTCAGTGGAGGAGGGTGGGGCATGATTTGGGAGGCCCCCAGAGAGGGCCCAGGCTGGGAAGGAGGAGGGCAGGGTGGGGAGACAGGTTGGCCAGTAAGAAAGGCCTGAATATTCAATAGTATTTGTGAGGCCTGGTTAGGAGCAGGGAATTGGAGACATGGAAATTAAGCTTCAAAGTCTCTTTAAGTCTTTTGATATTATTCATAATGCATATTTAACTTTGTGCATGTATGGAACTTTAAGGTGGGAGGAATTTATGGTTCATCCTTGCAGCTCGACATTTTTGCCTTGGGAGTGGAGACTCAGTCTTGATCGAGTTGATGCACAAGCACTACATATATATATTTTTAAATGGAATTTATTAGGGTAATATCTAAAATAACAAAAGAGTAATACGCTAATTATGCCAGACAACCTTCCAGATGAAACTGGGGCTGTGAGGGAAGTCCAGGTCCTGGGTGCCTGCCAGGGGCCAAAGGGAAGCCAGTGTCAGTAGCAGGGGGAAGGAAGGCCTACTCTTGCACAAGTTTCATGCATTGGGCCTCTAGTTGGTTATTAAAAATATACAGGTTTCAGATGTACAATTCTATAACACATCATCTGAGATAATCTGACATTTTCATTACTATAGTTATAAATACAGTGTTCATACAAACAACAGTAGGTTTGGAATAAAAAACACTGGACTGAGGTTGCAACTCTCCTACTAATAGCTGGTACCATAATGGCTGTACCAATTTGCTTTCCTACCAACAATGTACAAAAGTTCTCTTTTTTCTCTACACCATTGCTAACATTATTATCTTTTACCTTTTTAATAATAGTCATCCTAACATAAAAGGTAATATGACACTGTGATTTTGATTTGCCTGATGTTGAACATCTTTTTATATATCTGTTGAGGATTTGTCTGTCTTTTTTTCAAAGATTCTTTATTCAAGTCTTTCCCTAATTTTTAAAGTAGGTTATTATTTTTATTTTTGGTTGTTTTTTTTTGGAATTGTATTATAGGAATTTTTAAAATATATTTTGAATATTAATCCTTTATCAGATATGTGATTGGAAATACTTTCTCTCCATTCATAGTTGCTTTCTCACATCTGTATAGTTTAATTTGTGCTCACTACACAATGTCAAGTCTCCTTCCATCACCATTTATCCCCCTTTGTCCTCTTCTATCTCCTCCTCCTCCACCCGCTTTCCCTCTGGTAATCACCATACTTCTGCCTGTTTATGAGGTTGTTTTAGTTTAGTTTTGTTTCTTGCTTAATCACTTCACCATTTCACCCAGCCCTGTAACCTCCCTCTCCTTTGATCACTGCCATCCTGCTCCCTGCATCTGTTTCTATTATGTTTATTCAGATTGTGATGTGAGTCTTGCTCTCTTGTTTGTGAACACTGGTTCCTCAGTGATGCACCCTGCGGCTAAGTCTCTCTTCTAGAGCCTGCTGGCTCAGATGAGAGGACATCTGGTGAGGGAACCAGGTTATGTCTCAGGATTTCAGTATTACTGGATTCAGATCGGGGAGGAAGGCCATTGGCTGAAAAATCAAGTCACCTTTTCAACAAAAAGATCTATGGACCAGGAGGGCTCAGATCAGCTTTAGTGTGTTCTCATTGAATTTTCTCCTTGGATCGGAAGAAATAATTTCTGGGCTAAGTGCTACTATAACAATTGAAATCTAGAAACATTCCATCCTTTTCTCTGTGTATTTCCGTTCTGATTTCCCCCACTTTTATTTGGGGATATGGCAAACTAGAACTAGAGCCATGTCACTGACATTTAAGATGGAGAAACTTTGATATTCATTTTCTAATATTGCATAGTAGTTACTTCAAAGCTTAAGGACTTCATGTAACAACACTACTTCTTGCAATTTCCATAGATCAGGAATCAGGGCAGTTTAGCTGGGTTCTCTGGGTTCTGGGCTTTGGCTCAGGCTACAGTATTATTCAGGACTGCAGTCACCTTAAGGTGTGACAGGGGCAGGATCCATTTTCAAGCTGTTTCTGAGGCTATGGGCAAGTTTTAGTTCCTGGCTGACAATGGGGCTGAGGGCTCTGTTCCTTGGGCTGTTGGTCAGAGGCTGCCCCAAGGCCTCACCCTGTGGGCCTCTTCAGAGGGCGGCTTACAGATATGATAGCTGGTGGCTTCCTGGCAGCAAGCGGGCAAGAAAGCCAGACAGTGAGGGACTGCCAGCAAGACCAAGTCACACTCTTTTAGAACTGAATCACCAGAGCAACATTCTACCACCTTTGCAGTGTTTTCATTAGCAGCAAGTTAGTCTCAGGCTGCACTCAAGTGCAGGAATTTACACAGAGACACAAATACTGGTAGGCAGGGATTCTGGTGGCCATTTAAGAATTTCAACTGTTACTACCCTTTGCAGCAATTTTAGAGTCCTATAATGTCACTCCACCCTAGGCTTCTCACCACCATAAATGGGTGACAATTAGGGTGACTGTGTGACCCACTTTGCCTGGAATAGGCCTGGTTCCTGAGTAGGATATTATGATTAAGCTGGGGGGGGGGGAGAGGGGAAGGAGTCACTTTAAATGTAAAATAACAATGTTTTGAATAGAAAAAGTCAGTAGAAAATGTCATTAATTTTATAAGGTAGAAATGGTTTGCTTAAGAAAATTTAACTTTGGCACTCTTAATTCATTCATTCAGCAAATATTTATAGAGTGCTTTCTAGATGCTATGGCTCCAAAGGAGAATAAAAATACAATCCCTATTCTTAAAGAAGTCAGCAGTACTGTATAGGAATTGTGAGAAAGAGCTACCCAAAAGGGCATGGAATAGGGGATGGTGATCTTTGTGTTTTTTTTTTTTCCTAATGGAAGAATAGTTGTTAGCTAGATGAAAAATGTTTAAATCAGGTTTCTAACAGGAAACAAGGGGCACATTTATTGAAAATGGGACCATTGAGGGAGTGTTTATTTCTAAATGGGAGGGTATAAGGAAACTAGAAGGAATAGAGAAGGTGTGTGAAGTTCAGCTTTTACCATTCAGGCCCCAGGAAATGAGAGGAGGCGGTAGCTCCCTGAATCTGGAATGTGGAAGTCCTATAGGCACTGGTCTCCTTGAGAGAGGAGACTGTTCCATAGAGGGAGACGGCCAGCTCTTGTCAACTTTGTTGGAAGGAACCAACAGAATACATACTCTGATCTCAATTCCTCTTTTTCTCTCAGCCCCTGCCAAACCCTGCTGGAAGCCAGAGGACCATACAGATGAGCTGTGGCCCAGATAGATGAGCATCCAGGGCCACATAGTAGAGTGGAAAGGTTGAAGGTGGACCTGGAGGGGCAACAAGGAGCTATTTGACACAGTGGGGTCAGCCAATCCCATTCCCCAGGGAGGAGCAATAGTGAACTGAGGAGAAGTAAAATATTTCAATGACTAGGGACTGACAAATGTGACCTGAAAAACGAGGAGAGGAGGAAGTGAGGCCAGAGGAGCAGGCAAGGGTCAGATTCCAGAATCTCTGGGTCCTTTACAACAATGTCCTAATACTGACCTGGCCACTGCATGCCCACCCTGTGTTCAGATGGCACCTCTGTAAGAAAGATCTGATGATTCAATCTGTGCAAAGAGCTTGACTTCTCCCTAAAGAGGGTGGAGGAATTTTTATCAGGGCACATGTATGATCTCTGCACTGCATACAGGGTAGCTGCGATGGAAAGGATGGCTTGATTCGAAAGGGGCTGGTTCAAATCCCAGCTCTACCGCTCCTGCCTCAGGAATTTTCATAAGTCCTTTAACATCCCTAGATCCCAGTTTTCTGGTTGGTAAGCATGGCTGACAACCCTAGTGAGGATTCGATGAGGCAGACACTGTGGAAAACCAAAATGATTGACATAAGTTATTAGTCCACAGGTCAACAATTGCTTTTAGCAGAATAGGAATGAGAAGAGAATTAGAACGTGGCTTCCCCTGCCCCCAACCACCCTGCATGCCAGGCATTGTACTTGGGCATCCCGTATCAGTATTCTATTCACTTCATGCAATAGCCACTAAGATAGCTATTAGCTCATTTTAAAGAAGAGGAAACAGAGGCCTATTTTGATTACCAATGACCTGCCATGCACTGTGCCTGAGGGATAGGAAGTTGAGTAAGAAATAGCCTGGCCTTTAGGAGATTATAATTATAGATGCTCAGGTCAATGAGATCCGTGCTCCTTGCCTTACAACGTGCACATGAATAATCCACCTGGCATCTTGTTAAGATTCTGACTTACTAGTACTCGAGTCAGGCAAGAGTTTCTGTCTTCCTAACCTTCTCCTAGGATATCCACAATATGTGGATGCTGCTGGTCCATAGGCAGTGGTTTGGGAGGCAGAATTTAGAGCATTAGATTGACACACTGTTATCAGTATTTGCAACCATGCTACATGGAAGCAGAGGGAAGATCTTCTATAGCAATTCCAACTTCAGGAAATGGGGGAAGTAAAAGGGGAACCATCATGTGCTCTGACATTTGCCTGAACAGCAGCTGGTAAGGCCAGGCATTCTGCTGTTGGAGTCTAAGCCTTCCCTTGTTTGGGCTGAGCAGGATATTGTTTTTCTGCCCCTTGGATATATCCCATTATGAGCTTTGATCAAAGCAAACCTTTCCCTTTGAGGCTTAGGGCACATGTTAATGGCTTTGTTACTGGCATGTATCTGCATATATTTGCAAAGCAATTCAGCTGCTTCTGAGGGGTAAGAGAGGTGGGGGCTGGTGGCTGAGCCTGGGATTTAAGCATTTCTCTCAAGATCATGGTCCTTGGCATTTGAACTTAAAGGAAATCCAGCTGCAGAGAGCTAGTGCAGTTTCCAGCTGCTGGGTATTCCCAACTGTTCACTGGATACCTTGACTATTGGGGATTTTCCACTCAGTCCAGCCATCCCTTTCCCCATCCATTTGTCCAAGTCTCTTCAAAGAGCATTTTTCTGAGCAGGGCACTCAGCCAGCATTCTCCTTTATCTATGGGAGAAAGCACATGTTAACAGGGCATCCCAATGCCTCCTAAGTAAGCAGGCCCAGGTATGACATCAGCTTCCCTTATATCTTCATGCTCCAGCCAAATTGAAGTATTGCTTGTTTCCTCTAAGCCTATACATTCCCATCTTCAAGATGCTCATGTCATTACTTCCCTGAGATGCCTTCTCCTACTTTCCTCACTCATGTGAAAATTCTGTCACCCTTTAAACTCCAGCTCAAATTCTAGCATCTTGTTCATGACTTTCTTATTGCATGAATTCTTTTATCTTTTTGTCTCATCAATGATGTTTTTTATTAATGTATTACCTGTATACATATCTTCCCATTGCCCACCCCTTTCCCAGGCATTCCCTAACCCCTTAGTGTATTATGTTCATTGGTTATGCTTATATGCATGCATACAAGTCCTTTGGTTGATCTCTTATTTACCCCACCTCTCCCTAACCTATTTGATTATGTATTAGAACCATCACATGCCCAGTCAACGTGGCTCAGTGGTTGAGCATTGACCTATAAGCAAGGAAGTCACAATTTGATTCCCAATCAGGGCACATGACTGGGTTTAAGGCTCGATCCCCAGTGTGGGGCATACAGGAAGCAGCCAATTAATATTTTCTCTTGTGATTGATGTTTCTATCTCTCTTTTCCTCCCCTTCCTCTTTAAAATCAATAAAAATGTATTTTTAAAAAGAACTATAAGAAAGGAGAAGAAGAGAAAGGCAGGCCTGCATGCAGACATGCGAGAAGAGAAACATAAATACAGAAAGGGAAAAAGAAAAAGACACAGGAATGGAAAAGGCAAGGAAATGCACACACACACACACACACACACACACACACACACACACATTAGAGGCCTGGTGCACAAAATTCATGCATGGGGTATGGGGGGCCCAGCCAAGCCTATGCCCTTTCACAGTCTGGGAGCCCTCACGGGATATCTGAGTACATTTTTTAAAAAAATCACCCTGTACCTAATTTTCTTACTAACTTCTCCTTTAAACTCCCCTCACACTCACATTCTGTTTCTTCTTTTTATTTAACTATTTTCCTGGCCTCACCCCATATTAGCATCCTTCTCTTTCCTGCTTTCTTTCCCACCCTCCCTTTGAATTTCCTGTGGCCCCTCTTTCTCTCTCTCCCTCCCTCCTCCTTTCTCTCCCTTCATTCCCCAGTGTCTATCTTCTACTTTCTCCTCCCTCCTCCCCCCATTCGCCTTTCCCTTATGAGCCTGAATCCTGCCTCCCTCCCTCCTTCCCTATATTATGCCCCTGACCCCACTGCCATGTTCATTGTCTTTTCTTTCCCCTCTTTTCTCTCTGGGACCTGCTTCCAGCCCCACCTGAGTGCGCTTAGGTTCCAGGGGCTTTAGCCTCTAGCTCAGGGCCCAGACCTGGTCAGGCCTTCGTTGCCCCACCCTTGGCCTCCCCTCCGCTAGCTGCTACCCTCCTCCCATTCCTTGCCTGGGATGGGGCGTTCCAACTTCTAGTCAACAAAGTACACTTAACAGGCCATCAACCTAACTCTGGCCAGTATCTTTGGGGTCCAGCCCTCTGGGATGAAAGCTGTACCCTCCTTAGTGTCTGATTCTGCTCCAGCTAAGCTGCACCTCCCCTCCTAGTGTGGGGTGCCGGGCCCAGTAAGGGTGGCCAAGGCCCATGCAGCCTGGGTGCTACTGCCACAAAGCAGGAGTGCCTCTGCCCAGAAGGCCTCAGACCATCCACCCCTCCAGCCAGGGATCTGCGGGTGCCTCCCCACCAATGGCCCATGCTGGGGCCCATTGCCATCTGGGTAGGGCTCCCTGCTCCACACCGCCTGTGCCCTGCTCCCCGTAGTTGCCACCCACTCCCATGTGCAGCCCTGCATTTCCTTCCCTTTTCCATTCCTGCATCTTTTTCTTGTTCTCTTTTTGTATATCTGTTTCTCCTATCAGCCTGCCTGCATGCAGGCCTACCTTCCTCTCCCTCTCCTTTCTTATCTGCTCCTATCATATCCTATCCTACCTACCCTGAGCCTTGCAGCTGCCTGAGCAGGGGGCGGGAGGCAGACTGTTGATAGGTCATTAGGTGATGGCATTCTGGCCAATTTGCATATTATCCTATTTTAAAAAAAAAAATATATATATATGTATATATATATATACACACATACATACATACATACACATATATATTAAGTGCTTAATAAACCTTTGAATGAGTGCATGAATGAATGGAAGAGAAGACAGATGGCTTCTGAACTGTGCTTTTATGGCAGCATATTTTCCCATTGTATTCGTTCTCTTCATGTGTAGTTGAGTTCCTGC
Source organism: Lasiurus borealis (assembly GCA_004026805.1). Lineage (NCBI taxonomy): Eukaryota > Metazoa > Chordata > Mammalia > Chiroptera > Vespertilionidae > Lasiurus > Lasiurus borealis. The sequence continues at coordinate 50,099 of PVJN01009452.1, forward strand.
TCTGTTGCACACCCAAGGTTCTGGCAGTACAAAGTTTAGAGACGAAGGTCCTGGCCTCCCGGGGCTGTTTCGGGGACAGGGCCATCTCATGTTCTTTGTTTAATTGAGTTGGCTACACTCCAACTAGTTGCTTAATAATAAATGATTTGAAAAATCTGAAAACATCTGATATTTTTACAGATCAGTGACCTGTTAGATGAACAGGCTAAATCTTGTTTAATCTGGGTTTCTGTTCATCAAAGCAGTCTTTTGGTGTGGAGTGTGACAGCAAATTGGATTGTACTTTCATTTTACTGCTGCCTCCCCATCTTAAAAATAACAATAGCATGTATTTATGGTTAAAAACCTTGGAAATAGAAAAAAAGGAATAAAAACCACTCATAATTTCACAAAAATTAAATTAATGGTTGTTAACATTTGGCATATTTCCTTTCAATTTTTGTTTTGTTTTGTTTTTAGGAGTATATACACACAAACACAGTTTGTATCATTTTTTTTGTATCCTGGTTTTATATATATTTTTACTTAATATTTCACTTTGAGTATTTTTCCATATTAAACTTTTAAAAATGATTTTTAATTACATCACCACTTTTTTTTTGTATGGGCAGTTCATAATTTTAAACCAATTCTCTATTATTTTAAAATTGGAAAAAAACTATACTATGCATCAATAAGTTTATGCATCAATATTTTTCCTGATTGGATTATTTTATTATTCTTGAAGTGAAATTAGTGAATTAAAAGGTCTGAACATTTTTAAGTCCTTTTGTTTTCTCTTTAGTGATTCTTTATCTGAGATGGTTAATTCTTCCAACCTTATTTGGATGAATCTGGTCTCAATTATTAAATACCCTTCTGTAATTAACACAGAGCCTGTGGGCTCCAAACCCCCTCCCTCATTAAGGCACAGCAAGTCGCTTTAAGATGGTTTTTGAGACAGTGCCCCCATTCATCAATATTGGCATTGTTGGCTAATGCTGCTGATGGTGATTTTTGTGACCCTGAATGGTGGACTTTTGTAATAGCTTCTGTAAGTGGACTGGACATCAGGTATGCTATTCTTAGTGCCCCCAACCTGCATTTTGAACTTTCAACTAAAATATACTGTAAGTCCTTTTTTGTTTGCTCTCGGCACATAAGGCCAGTAATCCCATTGAGGTTATGCTGAATTAGTTTGAATCACCAGCTTCTCATTGCTTGCTGGCATGAGGGCTGCCCAGCCATGGATGTCTCAAGACCCTGGTTCTCATCTTGGTTCAGTATTCATGCAGCTTTATAGAACCTAACTACTGCAAATAATAAGAACCAACTATATCTATTTCAAGGGTTGCTATGTATGTTAAGTAAAGATGTGTGTAAGATGCCTACTGTGTTGATGCTGTTATCTCTTATTCTTGTACAATGATTCAATAAAGTAGGCATTATTGTTGTGACCATTTTAGAGACACAGTTAAATAAATTGCTGAAAGTCACATAACTTAGAAGAAGAGCAAAGGTAATAATTCAGGTGTTTCTGATTCCAGAGCCCTTATTGTCTACCTTGACATCAGAGAGTCATAAACTCTGGAGAATTGTATAGATGAGTAAAACAACCAACACCGACAACAAAAAAAGTGGAGCAGGGCATAGAGTTTTTGACTTTTATTTACCCAGATAAGGACATCAAAGAAAAAAGTTGGCATTGACTATCATCAAGAAAAGTAGCCTTAATATCATAAAAGTATGAAGAGCTTAACCTCAGATTTTTCAAAATCCAACCCATTCAACTTTATGAAAACCTCACAACATTGTCTGGGTTTTCTTTTTAGTTCACCCAGAGCAGGGCTGCCTTTGCCACAGATAAGTAGTCTTTGGTGATAACAGCTCTCTGCTTTATTCTAAGTTTCCCTTGATTTAGGCCCAAGCTTTGTCACACATCCAGGACAGAGGATTGGATCAGATGGTACCTCAGATCACTTTTTAATTCCAACGATGGTTTTAGAGTTTGGCCCATTTCTCCTCTCAGTCCAGAGACAAAGAGGAGACAGCCTCCTGTGCATTAGCTGTCAGGTCAGCAACTGCTGCTCTATCTATCTTGCCATGGACAGAAGCAGGCACCTTGGGAACTAACCTCCAGGGAAAGCATGAATGCTTAGTGCTGGCAAATAAGTTGCTTGAACTATTGGGAAATGAAGCACACACATAAATCTCCTGTGGATCTATATTCCTTAAGGACATTCACCAGGAAAGAGAAGCAACTCATGGAAGACAGGGCATAGCTCTCTGGCTCCCCGCTGCATCCCATCCCTAAGTGGATACCCTTTAGAAATAGAAATGGCTGAGGAGAGAGGTTAGCTTCAGGACTCCCACTTTTCTACTCACCCATTAAATGGGAATCGTCCATTGTCTCGGACTGGGCTCCCTTACTAACACATCGATAAATTAATAAGCATACGAATAATAAGGAAATCTAATAGCAAGTATAACTTATTCATGTGAATATGATACATTCAGATGGAGGTGCTAACTTCTTAGGATATTTAACCTTCACAGCCTTGTGAGATCATGCCGGTCATTACTTCCACTTACAGATGAAGAAAGGTGAAATAAGTTGACCCATATCACTAATTAGTAGGATATGTGTGAATTGAGCCCAGATGTGTCTTTCCAAAGCTCCTGCTTATAATCAATACGCTGTTGCTGTCAGGCCTACACCCTGTGCCCTCTTTTCTTATCATTTCCAAATTTTGTAACTAAATGCGCAGCTTTTTAATTTTTCCCTTTTGGTAACCATACAGGAAAATAGCCAGATTCAGAGCTTTTGACACACAGACCTGAAGAGGAGACCTCTGCTTTCTAGAAGTTCCTGTTCTATGAGGGAGAAATGCTAAAACTTGGAGGATGAGTGTGAAGACCAGGTGGAGGTGAGAACAAAACCAATGCATAGCATCAGAAGTGGACCTGGGCAATCTTTGTGGTGGTTGAACCATGAGATATATGTGATTGACTGTGGTGAAAAAGGACACTTTAGTTATCTGAGGGTCATATTTTGGAGGGAGGTGTCATTCAGAGGAGATTGGATTTCATTAATTAAATTGGCAATGGGGAGACCTGGGAGGTGTTTTGGACATAAGAAAAACATTAACAGAGGTGAATTCAGGATAAATATATCCAAAAATTATGGTCCTAGACCTTATATCATATCTCTCTAGCTCATGCACATTTAACAGGAGTTGGGAGAGAAACCAAATCTATGAGTCACAGATTATAGAATTTCAGATACCAGGGCAGACCTATGGTTCCCTCAATCAAACCACTTACATGAGTAGTTCCCAAATGTAGTTAGACAGTTGAAGTACTGGGAAAACAATTAGCTATCCACATTACTGGAATCTACCCTCTCATGGTACTGATTCAAAGGATCTGGCCATGGGTCTGAGAATCAATGTCTTTAAAGCTGGCCAGCTGATTCTAATAACCACCAACTTACACAACTACTTCTCATTAATGCACTGGAAATACTTCTAGCAATGTGAGAAATTTTATTTAAAGAGGATTATCTCTGAAGCCCACAAAAGGTTTTATAATGCTTATTGCTGTAGATGTGCATTAGTCAGGATTGTTCAGAAAAATAGAACCAATAGGACACACACACACACACACACACACACACACACACTTGGTTTTGTATATATATTTACACATAAGTATGTGTTTTTATATTTATACATATTATCTAAAGAGACTTATTATAAGAATCAACTCAGACAATAATGGAGGCTGAGTTCTGAGATATGAAGTAGACAAGCTGGACATACAGGAGAGCTGATGATACAGTTCTAGTCCAAAAGGTGGCCATTAACATGGTCTCTAACCAAGTCCAAAAGACAAACCTGCAAAGCCTCCTCACAGAGTGTAGATATATTTCAATATATTTTTAATATATTTTATTAATATATATTTTAATATATATATTTTTAATATATTTTATTGATTTTTTACAGAGAGGAAGGGAGAAAATAGAGAGCCAGAAACATTGATGAGAGAGAGACATTGATCAGCCGCTTCCTACACGGCCCCCTCTGGGGACGTGCCCGCAACCAGGATACATGCCTTTGACTGGAATCGAACCTGGGACCTTTCAGTCCACAGGCTGATGCTCTATCCACAGAGCCAAACCGGTTTCGGCAAGAGCTACTTTAGTTTAAGTCTGAAAACATGAGAAAAGGATGTCCAAGCTCAATGCAGTCAAGCAATATGTAAATCTCTCATACTAAGCCTTTCTGTTCTACTCAGGTCTTCTGGTTGATTAGATGAGGCCACCCATATTAGGCAGGGGGAATCTGTTTTATTAAGTCCACCAATTCAGATGTTAATTTCACCCTGAAATGCCCTCATAGGCACACCTGATAGAGCTATTTATAGTAATATCTAATTGCACACAACACAAAGAGGTGAGTTAACCTGTCCAGGGACACAGTAAGTATCAGAGCCAACTCAAACCTAGGGCTTCATTTTTTATCCTTCCATTGCATGGCACTAATTTATTGCAGATTAATTACTGGCAAAGGCATGCAGGCCTTCAGATGTCTTCTCCTGGCTATCAGCAATTTTCTGATCTTATGATGACTCTACATATAGGAGAGGCACAAACTAACAAGTGAAAATGAAGAGATATGTTTATACTTAAAGCTACTAACAGGCAGCATAATTACAAGAGTGCTGGGAGTGTTGCATGGCAAACAAATAAAAAACTCTGGTGCCAGACTCCAGTATAAATTACCCAGCAGAAGGCAAGGAAAGGCTGAGTGTGACAACTGTGGGATAACAACCTTGAAATATATCTACACTCTGTGAGGAGGCTTTGCAGGTTTGTCTTTTGGACTTGGTTAGAGACCATGTTAATGAACCACCTTAAAGTTCATATTTTGCAGGACCTATCCATATTTCTTTTTGTAAGGCCAAGTTTTACGACAGTTGGGAAAACTGCTTAGTTAGATGTGGGGTTCTATTCAATTTCTGCACTTGATATAGTTAAACCTGTCCAATTAAACGGAGGTCATTAGATTAATATATAGCTGTTTGTCTCAACATTTTCTCACAAAATTCTATAAATAGACAAATACAGTATTGTTTATATTTCCATCATGCTTTGTGGATCTTTCAGTTGACAAGAATTTACTGAATGGTAAACTTTGCTAATAACTAGAATTGCAGAGACAAACTATAGTCCTTGCAGTCTAGTAGCTCACCATCTTATACAGTGGTTCTCAACTCTGCTGCATATTATGTCACAAAGAGCATTCAAGAAAGGCTAATAATGTCCAAGCTTCAACCCAGAGATCCTGATTTCCTTGGTTTGAAACGGAGCCTAGGAATCAGTATATTTTAAAAGCTTCCAAGATGAATGTAACATGCAGAGTTCAGATCTGGTGGGAAAGAATTGTGCAACCAGGTAAATTCACTCTATTAAATACAAGAAGAAAGAGAGAGAGAGAGAGAGAGAGAGAGAGAGAGAGAGAGAGAGAGAGAGAGAGAGAGAGAGATGTGTTATCAGCTGTGGGACAGGGATACTGAATTCCTTTACGGAGGACCTAGAAGGCCTTACTGGATCTGTTATTTACATTTGATGGTATCAAAGAGGATTATTTTTAATTTAATACAATTTTATTACTGTCTTATTTGAGTAGAAGTGAAGGGAAGGGGAAAAAATACCAGGTTGTGTATCCCAAGGCACTTGGGGAAAATATGTCAGTATTTTCAGAGAATTTTAAGTTGAGTTGGGCTGAAGTATTGAGTAAATGAATTATCCCCCCCCCTATTCAAATGTTGTTTATTGTGTACTTATGCCATGTGAATCATTATATTAAGTACTATCAAGGATTCAGGAATAAGACAAAAGAGATCCTACTGTCAACAAACTGAGGCAATTCAAGGAAACATTAATGATGATGATATTGTTGATGGTGATGTGATGATGATAGCAATTTAGTAACCAGAGCTTAAATTGAAATTTGACTAGATACTAAGATGTAAAAGAAATGGAATTCCAAAGTGAGGTGCCAAATTATATCGTGCAGATGTTAAGAGGAAATGGCCTATGGTTGAGAAAGTGGGAAGGGAGGAGATGAGTGATGAGCCACTACTACGTACAAGGGAGGAGGAGTGGGGGCAGTGGTCTAACTCCTGACCTCAAACCAGTGACAGGTAAAGGGTCTGCCTCCCTCTTCAAGCCCAAAAGGAGCAGCTTAGAAAACTGGGTCCTGATTTCCTTTCTCTCCAGGAGATAGATGGGAGGGGTCAGCAAATTTGTTTTGTGAAGCGCCAGGTCGTAAATTAGACTTTGTAGGAGGTATAGTATCTCTGCCACGTATTCTTTGTTTCTTTGCATCTTTTTAAAATCTAAAATCCATTTTTAGCTTTGTGAGCTGTAGTTTGCTGGTTGTTGATCTAGAAGAGAAAGAGCATGAAGCTTTGAGTAGGCAGCCTGGAAACACAGATGAGGAAGTATCCACCAGCTCCCACCTAGGATAGAAAGGTACTTGCAAGGTGGCCATATGATTCATTGTCCAAACAAGGATGCTTGGGAGAACAAAAGGGGGCACTAATAGCTAAGTAATTTAATGAGTAATAGAGCTGGGCAATAGGACTAAACTAGGATTCTCCCAAGCAAACTAGAATGTGTGGTTAGGTCACCTAGTATGAGGTCAAGGGAGCTGCAAGCCAGAGTCTCCAGGGATGTGGTCCTCTAACTCTGCCCATGTGGTAACCACCAGCCACATGTGGCTATTGGGCACTCAAAATTTGTGTTTAAATTGAGATGTGTTGAAAGTGTTAGTATCCACATTAAAGTCTTAGTATGAAAAAGGGAGTGTAAAATACCTCATTAATCTTATATAGATTACATGATATTTTGGATATGTTAGTTTTAATAAAATATGATTTAAATTAAGTCACCTGTTCCTTTTCACTTTTATATATGACTACTAGAAAATTGAAAATGACATATGAAGATCCCCTTCATGACCCACATTATATTTATATGGATCTGTACTGCTCTAAAGAGTCCTCAAAATTCCTTACTAGCCCAAGAGCAGCCTTACACATTTGCAAGACCCAGAGATCCTCCAAATCAGTTTGCCTTATTGTGGCAAATACAAGTAAGACCATTCCTACCTCTTCTCCCTCCCCACTTCGCCCTGCCACCCATATTTGGGGAAGAGAGGAAAGGGGGCAAGAAGTCATATTTAGCTCACAAGCTGAGGCAGATTGAAAAAAATAAATCAAAAAGAGCTTCAGCCAGCCATGTCCAATCCCTTTCTCTCTATGTGTCTCCATCCCTAAAATGGCCAGAACTGGAAGATGTAAGGTAAGCACTAAATCATGGTCAGATTTTGATTTATCCCTTGGACTTGGCATTCTCATTTCTGAATTGAAACTGCATTCATGACTTAGAGATTCTGTAGAACTGTCTGTTACCTATGACTGAGCATAAAAGTCAAGGAATTTTAATCTAGGGGCAGGGAGAGACTACCCCACTGAATATATTTATTTTCTATTCTATTATTTATTTATTACCTTTTACTAAGAACATTTTAAAGCATGCATTAAGGTAGAGAGAATAGTACAATAAACTCCCATTTGCCTATTACCCAATTTCAACAGTCTCAACATTTTGCCAATTTTTTTTAATCCATTATCTTTTTTTTGGGGAGTGGCAGAGAACTCAAGTATTTGAAAGCAAACTGCAGACATTATATTGTTACTAGAGGCCCAGTGAATGACATTCATGCATGGGGGAGGGGAGGGTGTCTTTCAGCCAGCCTGCAGTCTCTCCAACCTGGGAACCCTCAAGTGATGTCTGACTGCCTGTTTAGACCCAATTCCAGTAGGATCAGGCTTAAACAGGCGTTTGGACTTCCCTCTCACAATCTAGGACTGCTGGCTCTCAATTGCTCGCCTGCCTGCCTTTCTGATTGCCCCTAACCTCGTCTGCCTGCCAGCCTAATCACCACCTAACCTCTCCCCTGTCATCCTGATTGATGCCTAACTGCTCCCCTGCCAGCCTGGTCACCCCTAACTGCCCTCTCCTAGAGACCTGGTCCCCCCAACTGCCCTTCCCTGCAGACCTGGTCACCCCTAGCTGCCCTCCCCTACAGGCCTGGTCACTGCTAACTGTCCCTCCCAACTGCCCTCCGCTACTGGCCATTTTGTGGTGGCCATCTTATGTTCACATGGGTCAGTTATCTTTGACCAGAGGCGGGCAGCCATCTTGTGTGTTGGAATGATGGTCAGTTTGCATATTATTCTTTTATTGGATGGGAGGATTAGATAGGATAGAGACCTGGTGCATGGGTGAAGGCCAGCTGGTTTGCCCTGAAGGGTGTCCTGGATCAGGATGGGGGCTCCCTTGGGGCATTGGGTGGGGTTGGTGAGGGGCCTGTGGTGGTTTGCAGGCTGGCCATGCCCCCTGGCATTCCAAGTGGAGGTGCTGGTATCTGGGATTTATCTATCTTCTATAATTAAAACTTTGTAGCCTTGAGCAGAGCCAAGCTTTCTGCTTGCTCTATGGCTGTAGCTATTTTTGTTGGGATTTGTTTATCTTCTATAATTGAAACTTTGTACCCTTAGACAGAGGCCAAGGAAGGCCAAGGTTGCAAAAACATGGCTTCCTCCATCACTGGGGGCAATTCAAGCCTCCTGCTCTCTCCAGCTCCATGGCTGTCACCATTTTTGTTGGGATTTATTTATTTTCTATAATTGGAACTCTATAGCCTTGACTGGAGGCCTAGGCCAGCCAGGATGTGCAGAAAGCTTGGCTTCCTCCATTGCCAGGGAAATCCAAATCTACTGTTCTTTCTATGGCTGTGGCCATCTTGGTTGGGTTAATTTGCATACTTGCTCCTGATTGGTTGGTGGGTGTGGCTTGTGGGTGTAGCAGAGGTATGGTCAATTGCATATTACTCTTTTATTAGATAGGATGCTCAGAAATATTTCAGTGTATAAAGGATAGGAATTTTACTTTTAGCATAACTGCTTTTAAGGGGACAGAAGGACATTTACAAGCAAGTATACTTAAATATGCTATGAGTCATGCTGTTAGTATACCGGTACAGATAGTAATAACAGTAAAAGGCAACCTGCAAGGACCTTAGAGATCATTTAGTCCTGTCCTTTTTTTGAAGTTCATAGTGAGGAAGAAACTTGCCTGACATCCCTGGAGATTTGGGACTCAAATCCAGTTCACCTCACAACACACAAGTCTACTCCCTCAAACCTCACCTGGTGAGAACTTGGCTTCTACAGGACCTGCTACACTCTCTCCCTGGGAGGAACCATTCACAGAAGCCCTAATCTAAGTGGAAGTTGTTCATTTGTTGGAGATATAACTGGAATTTCTTTTAATCAAATAGTGATGAAGATGACAATGATAATGAGTCTATCTTATGAAGCATTCTGTTACACAAACTGCCTTACATGGAAACCCAGTCTTTATCTTTAGTTTATTGTCTAATGAAGAAGCTCAAGTATACTCAAAACTGCTTATAAGAATGTTAGAGTTAATATCTATAAAAGGGCAGAAGAAAGTGATTTTAGGTCATCAGTGGCCATGACTTCATGTAAAAGTGGTGTTTAAGCCCTTTCTTGAACATATCCAGCAGTCAGGAAGGAACTCATTAGTAAGCAAGGTAGCCCAACTTTTGTTGCCTGGGATTACAGGTGGATACTTCCTATACCAGTGGTCGGCAAACTCATATCAATAGAGCCAAATATCAACAGTACAACAATTGAAATTTCTTTTGAGAGCCAAATTTTTTAAACTTAAACTTCTTCTAATGCCACTTCTTCAAAATAGACTCACCCAGGCCGTGGTATTTTCTGGAAGAGCCACATTCAAGGGGCCAAAGAGCCACATTGGCTTGTGAGCCACAGTTTGCTGACCACTGTCCTACACTATTGATTAAATTCACATTTCTCATTTTACCTCCTGGGATTATGCAGACATTTTTTTTTTAATTTTTATTAATTTTTTTATACATATCTCCCCATTGCCCCCCCTCCCTCCCAGGCATACCCCAACCCTCCAGTGTCTATGTATGCAGACATTTTTAATACAGAATAATGATTCTATGGTTCTAATGGGTCATTAGAAGCATAGAATGATGATAGCTGTTGGAGGTGGAAGGAGTTGTGGACTCTTCTGAATTTGAGAAAGATGTTATTTTTCTTGAAAAAAAAAGATAGCTGTAGGAAATATTAAAAAGAAAAGATATTACAGATTGCAGCTTTTTTTGTAGAGATGCTTAGTGATATTTTCTTTCTCTCCTTGTAGTAATTTAAGATTATGGCATCATTGATTCTCTGGCTAGATGAGACTTCAGAGTCCAACCATTTAGGATCTACTCCGGGATACAGCATCTCTTACTGCTATTTGATTATTCCCAATGATAGGAAGCCCTCTACTTAGTAGGACTACTTCAGAAGTGATACTTTAGGAAAAATATTGGTGTGAGTATCAGACCAACATGAGTTCCAATTCATCCTATTAGTATAATTGGACAAGTCACATACTGGTGGGTCTCAGATATCTCATCTATAAAATGTAAAAGACAATGCTTACCTCCTGTTGTGGTTATGGATTTGAAATGAGATAACCTAAAAAATGTCTCTGACCTAGTGACTAGCTTATAGGAGGTATTACATAAATGGTAATTAATAGTAGGTAGGCAATAAATGTTAACTTAGTCTTTTCTCCCTGTGCTAAATATTTTCTTGTCTTTCAGGGTGGAAAATGGATCACATTACTGATGACATGAACATTATTAATTAGGCTATAACCACAAAAGCATCATTTTATTCCCTTTCTAAATTTAAAACCCAATGGTATAGTTTTGAAGTCACAGGCATTTGTTCCAGCAATGAATGGAGCCTCTATAGTTGGCCAAAGGAACTTTCCTATAATTTAAAGATAAATAAAATATGAATTGCCCTGGTAGTCAGAGTCACCCTTCATTTTTTGACATTAGAATGTCCTAAGCTGTTTTAGCATCTCAGAATATTAGAACTGGGAGTCATCTTAGAGGTTATCATATATGGGTCTTTCATTTTAAAGAAAGAAACTGAGTTACAGGGAAATTAAGTGACTAGTTCAAGGTCATGTAAGGATTTTGTGGTGAAGCTGAGATTTAAATACAGGTCCTCTGATTCCAAATACCATCGCCTTTCCATTGTATCACATTTGCCTCTTCTAAGAATAACATTTTCAAAGGACACCTTCATCTTACTGCCTGAACTCTAAGTAATATGCCACTGGATTTTCTTCTCCCTTCTTAATGCATCCTCTCTACCGACAGGAGTTTGCCAGCACAATACTGCTTTGAGTTTCTCAGATAATAGTCAGAAGGGTCTGGAGGAGGGAGAAATGGTAACATGGGTTTGCAAACTGGAAGCCATTATGAAAACAAATTCTTTGGTTCCAGAAAAGTGATTAATAAGGATTTAAATGGGGATTGGAGGTCAAATTAAATAAGTACTCACATGTTTGTGAAGATACATTGACTCAGATGTACTGGAACATGCCTTCATTCTCTTAGAGAAAGAAACAACTGTTTGGAGGCTTCAAACTCAGTTCATTTAATCAAGGCAACATGACACCTTGCTGGTCTTATATGCAATGTAGTACAAAAGAGCTTGTTGGGGAATGTAGAAAAGGCGTCTCCAATTTGCTTTCAAACCTAGTCCTGGGGTGAGGGATTGGGACTGCGATCTGAGATGATGATGAAAACCCTATTGAATTTTTTTTTTCTTTTGACATGTATTTACTTGCTATGTGCCAGACATTGGAGTAGATATCCAGAATTACACCATGTTCATTCATTTGGTCATTCAACACCTTCTTTGTGTGCCTGCAGGATGCTGCAGACAAGATCCTGTGTTCCTCAACCATTTTTGATGCCTTTATTTATTTGTGCTATAAATACCTTAGCATCCCCCATGTGCCAGGAGCTGTGCTAAGCAATGCACATCTGGTATTGCAGGCTTTCTGGATAAGACTGTAGGAAAGAATCTACCTACTTAAGCCATGCTAAACCTGGCTCTAATCTCCTCGCCACCACAAACTTAGAAGAAATTCCCACTGGTGATACCACCAATTGGATGTGAAACCAGTTCTGCCATGCCAAAGACAGTGTCCCAGCTTGGAATTTTTGACTAGTGTCTTCCAGCTTACAGCACTACCCTGCCTGCTCCCCACTCTTTTCCTCACTCCCCAACTACGTCTTCCTCTCTTAGAACTCTCTTAGAATAAAGACTTGGTTTTGTTCATCCCAGCACACCTTCCTAAGACTCCACCAGTAGATTGCATACAATTCTTCCCTCTCGTTTATTTCTCTTATCCTCCTACTTCCCTGATTCTTTTCCTTCTCTGTCATCATTCTTCTTTCTTTTCCTCCATCCCTACCTTCTTTCTCACCTTTTGTTATCTTTTCCTATTCCTTATCTCTCTTATTTCTTATTCCTTTTTCTTACCTTTCTGTCCTAAAAACACTGATAGGGTTTTATATATATATATATATATACATATATATATATGGCTAATATGCAAAGTGTCCCCTGGAGACCAAGAGTTCAATTGCTTGCTATAATGTGCATTGACCACCAGGGGGCGGCGTGGAATGAAAGGAAGGGCCCACCCAGCAGCTGGAAGGCCCCAATCAACCCTGATAGCTGGCCAGGCCTAGGCACCCCTCCCGTGCATGAATTTTATGCACCTAGTCTCTTGTTCATTATATTAGGATGTAGAATCCACAGTTATTGCCCTTTCAAGACTTATAGTCTCATGGAAGAGAAAGGTACATAAAAATTCTGGTACTATCTGATGAGTAGTTGATGGAAGTTAGTACCTGGTGTGAAAGCATGAAGATGGACTCAAACCCGAGATTGGGAAGGTGGACAAAGTTTGTCAGAGAAGGAAGTACCAACAGTGAGCATTTGCCAGAAAAAAAAAAAAAAAAAGGCCTGGGCAGAGGGCTCCCATGTCAGTGAAACCCATAGAGGAGTGCTCCTTGCTCAATTGCAAGGGTGCATTGTGGCTGGAGTCTGAATACCCAGTGAACTTTGTCAGACAAACCCCCGGTCTGAGAATTCCAAGTCAGCAGGTTCCCAGGTGTTTTCTTGTCAACTATACCTTTAGGTCACTGGCCTCTGGGCAAATGTCCATTCTGAGTCCCTAGCTTCAGTGGCCAATG
>PVJN01009453.1:0-60861 GCA_004026805.1 Lasiurus borealis
TTATGGTCAAGTTTGCAACTATAGATAGAGTCTGAAACAAAGTAGGCACCTCACTAAGAAATCACAGCTAGGAGTTATCTTAAATTTCTAATATGCAACAGGAAATGTTGCTAGTGATTCAACAGGTGACACCCCTTTCCTTTTTTTTTCTTTTTCTGAGTTGTCAACAAACTGAAACAAAAATGCTCTAGAAGCCCTGTTACTAGCTAAAAATTAAACATAAAAATTCCACTGCAATATTTAAAAAAACAGCTAAGACACTGAATCTAAGCAGACACCAAATAAAGACTATTTCTATCAACATTTACACAGTGTCTCCTGTGTAATACACATATTAACTGTATGTAGACCAATGAGCATCTATAATCTAATTATCATATTTTCAATTCTAACTGCCTTAAGTTTCAATATGAAAATTATAAATTTCAATACATTAGGACTAGTGCCTGGAACTCATATTATCCACAAAAAGAAAATGAGAAATTAATTTTAAATGAGTTGAATAAATATCCAAGTAAAGAGAAGGTAACTATATTTTATTCTAATACAGTATTTCAGAGGTCAAATACAACATTACTTATAGCAAACATTCTGAAACCAGCTCAATGAATGAACCGTCTATAACTCTAACCCCAGCATTTTTCAACATTCTCATCTGTACATGTCAGTGTTGAGAGGGGGTTTTCCACACACACCTCTCTGGCAATGTTACTCAGAGCTTCATCTTCTGCAGAAAATCGGTCTTTCACGGGTGTCCGCTTCCTTCCAGAACCAGGAGTCCCCATCTTGTTGGACCGTCTTTTAACTCTGAAAAATGATTTAGTCTGTTTTCAGCCCTGAAATAAACAGAAATAGAATAATTTAGGATATTTCTCTTTATGCAGTTTTAACACTCATTTAAACATTCACTTTTAACAAAAATAAAGTATATTTATGTATATACATATAAATTAAAATTAACCATCAAATACTTTTTCTCATTATCAAATTATTCTAATGATATTTAGAATATTTAATTTTATATTAATTACTAAACCTCTCAACACTTTTTACTACACTACCCCTGGCAACCTATGAGAATGTGTCATGCTATTAGCTTCAGAAAACTGCAGTCAACAGTCAGTTTTACTTGCTTAAAATTACTATAGCTATTTCTAAAATCTATTTCCATTCCAGAGGCTAGAGGGAGGATGGAGAGGAATTTCAGAAAAATCATTCAGCCTAAAGCTTTGAGAGCACACATTCAAAATATTTTAATATAGGTCTTAAAGTTAAAAAGATTACTTGGCTTTTTAGTGTAATTTTAGAAACAATTTCAAGTAACCCATTACTACATAAAGATCAAATGAAGGTTTATTTTATTGCAATTAACAATAACCAACATTGTCCATCAACAAATATCTGATTCCCTGCTATTGCCAGGTAGTATGGAGGTGCCAAAAATAGAGAAAAACAAAACTGAAGTAGGCCTATGATTAAGAATATATTTATGGATCCATTATTGTTGTAAATATTATAAGCCTATTTTTATAAGAGAAGAAAAGTTAACCCTTCAAGATTAAAAAACAAGGATGATTAAAAGAAACCATCTAGCTGAAACCTGTTTGGCTCAGTGAATAAAGTGTCAGCCTGCATACTGAAGGGTCCCAGGTTCGATTCCGGTCAAGGTCATGTCCCTTGGTTGAGGGCGCATCCCCAGTAGGGGGCATGCAGGAGGCAGCTGATCGATGTCTCTCTCTCATTGATGTTTCCAACTCTCTATCCTTCTCCCTTCCTCTCTGTTCAAAAATCAATAAAATATATTTAAAAAATCTAACTACCTTTCTAACACAAGGTACATATTTGAAATTAAAGATTCTCATGAGAGTTGCATCCCAATTTGTATGACCTTCCACTTCTTGAGAAATACAGCTCATATAGCTAAACACCCATTAACTTAATTTTTTTTTAATTTTAACACAGTAAATTTGCAAAACTTGATTACACCGTGAGTCACAAAAGAATTCTCAAGTAAATTTGTCCTAACAGAATAAAATATATTAAAACTATCAGTGACTTTAATGTACTGGAATTTACTGGATTCAGGCAAAATAAAACAAAACCACTCCATCAATCTATCCACTCTTCCAAAAAAGTATTCCCCAATGAAAATTCCAGGCTTTCTCATTTTATCTAGCATCATTTCTTATTTCCCATATATAGCTTGTTATGTTTGTCAATCAGAATGAAGACTGATGATAGTTTATTACTCTATAGAAAATATGTCTGGATATAAGAAAAGAACTCATTTAAATGGAAACAAACAAAAGAATGAATGTCTAAAAGTAGCAGCTGATAAATCTGAGCTACTAATCGGGACAATTTCTGAAAAACAGAACTTTCTCATTAGTCTCCTATCCTCCTCATCCTCAACATAATTTTAAAGATCGTTCATCACTTAATAGTAATGGTGTACAAATATTAATCACCTACTGAGAAAAAAAGCAGCAGGCAATACAAAGTTCCCTGTCAGACTAGAATGACAATTTAGCTAACATACTGTGGGGTGTCATCCAATTATTGTCCTTCAGCCAGCTTTCCAAGGACACACTGAAAGACATTTCACAGAAGCATGAGGCAAAAACGTAGGCATTTTCTAATTCTAGACACACAAAATACTTATAGACGAAAGAAGATGTTGCTGCAAGTATGGGCAACAGTGGTTTCATTAGGAGGATAGGATTATGGATGTTGTTTTTATTTCTTCTTCTTCTTTTTTTTTGATTCTCTAAAATTTCAATAGCACTGGAAAAAGATACATGCATTTTTTTAAAAAAAAATTCAAACATTCAAATCCAAGGCTCAAAGAATAAACTGGCCTCAAACTAGATCACAACCAAATAGGCACAATATACTACACAGCTGAGGCACACTATATGAAGCCAATGCTGGTGGTACACTTTTGAATATACTTCTTTTTCCTCTTTCCTCAGAATCCAGTTTGCTTCTTTCTTAACTAACACTGCCTTAGACTTTTTTTTTTTTTAAGTATATTTTATTGATTTTTTTATTTTTTTTTTACAGAGAGGAAGGGAGAAGGAATAGAGTGTTAGAAACATCAATGAGAGAGAAATATCCTTCAACTGCCTCCTGCACATCTCCAACTGGGGATTTGCCCGCAACTAAGGTATGTGCCCTTGACTGGAATCAAACCTGGGACCTTTCAGTCCATAGGCTGACGCTCTATCCATTGAGACAAACTGGTTTTGGGTGCTTTAGACTTTAGACCTGCCAGGGTATTCCTAGCACACAGATTTACATAAAGAATTATCTTGGGCCCTAGCTAGTTTGGCTCCGTGGATAGAGTGTCGGCCTATGACTGAAAGGTCCCAGGTTCAATTCCAGTCAAGGGCACATGCTCGATCCCCAGTGGAGGTTGTGCAGGAGGCAACCAATCAATGATTCTCTCATCATTGATGTTTCTATCTCTCCTTCTCCTTTCCTCTCTGAAATCAATAAAAATATATTTTTTAAAAAAAGCATTATCTTGGGAGGAGAAACAAGATAGCAGCATAGGTAAACACCTGAACTGCTGCCTCGCACAACAATTTCAAAACTACAATTAAAAGACAAAACGGACATCACCCAGAACCACAGGAAAGCTGACTGAGTGGAAATTCTACAACTAGAAGGAAAGAGAGAAGCACACTGAGACTCAGAGGAGCTGCAGGATGCAGAGGTACTGAGGCGTGCGCAGAGAGGTCTAGCAACTGAGTCCGCGGCTGGCTTTTTCAAGCGGGAGGGAGACAGAAGCTCCCAACTGCTCTGAACTCCAGTTCTGGACGAGACTCTGGGGACCCAGCCTCATACGGGGAGAAACTGGACTGTCTGGCAGGGGAGGAAACTCAAGGGCGGCTTTTTCTCAGAGGTGCTTACAGCGATTACCGCTGGACACTGGGATTGGGGGGTAGAGAGGCCTGTCGGCTCCGCCCTGAGACTCTGCCCCATCCAAGCTAAGCACAGAGGCTTTTGAATATGAGTGGCCTTCTTCTTTTGAATTATTACCTTACCTAACAAACAGCAACCAAGTCAACGAGACCCAGAACATCCAAAAGAAGGCCCAATCCAACTGCTTCACACCTGGGCCGCATCTGGGCACCTCCAAAATGCAAACGAAGAAAAGGAATCTACAGATCTCCCCATAGCTCCTGCTGGGCGGCCTCAGGCAGAGGCTAAATTAGCACCTCCTTGGAGATCCAAGTGTCAGGGTACCCAGAGGACAGAGTGGGACCATCCAGATTACAACTCCTCAGATCCATAAGGGACACACTCGGGGGCAGACTCAGTGAGCACCAAAGCCTCACTGAAGCAAGTCTTGCCCCAGAAGGGTGACTCTAGCACAGAAGGTCTCTCATTGTAGACACAGCTGATCGTCACAGCCAATTGGCCTAGAGGTCAAATCCTCCCAGTGATACCAACAACAATCAAGGCTTAACTATAACAAGACTGTGCATGCAGCCCACAAAGAGGTGCACCAAGAGAGTCCACCTCAGGTAACTGGGGAGGCTGAGCCACTGGGCCATATAGGACACCTAGCACACAAAGTCACTCTATCAACTCAGGGAAGCAGCCAAAATGCGGAGACAAAAAACAGGTCACAACTGACAGAAATGGAGAGAAGCAAACAACTGGATATAGAGTTCAAAACACAGTGATAAGGTTTTTCAAGAATTTCCTAGAAAAGGCTGATAAATTTAGTGACACCCTCGAGGATATGAAAAAGGACCAACTAGAAATTAAACATACACTGACTGAAATAAAAAATATTATACAGAGATCCAATAGCAGACTAGAGGATCACAAGAATCAAGTAAAAAATTTGAAATACAAAGAAGCAAAAAACACCTAACCAGAAAAGGAAAAAAAAAAAAAAAGAATCCAAAAATATGAAGACAGTGTAAGGAGCGGAGCCTCTGGGACAACTTCAAGCACACCAACATCAGAATTGTGGGGGTGCCAGAAGAAGAGACAGAGCAAGATACCGAAAACCTGTTTGAAGAAATAATGACTGAAAACTTCCCACACCTGGTGAAAGAAATAGACTTACAAGTCCAGGATGCACAGAGAACCCCAAATAAAAGAATCCAAAGAGGACCACACCAAGACACATCCTAATTAAAATGCCAAGAGCAAAGGACAAAGAGAGAATATTAAAAGCAAGAGAAAAAGTTAATTACCTACAACAGAAACTATGCAGACCAGACGGGAGTGGCAAGAAATATTCAAAGTGATGAAGAGCAAGAACCTACAACCAAGATTACTCTACCCAGCAAAGCTATCATTCAGAATTGAAGGTCAGATAAAGAGCTTCACAGATAAGAAAAAGCTAAAGGAGCCCTAACTGGTTTGGCTCAGTGGATAGAGCATCGGCCTTCAGACTCAAGGGTCCCAGGTTCGATTCCGGTCAAGGATATATACCTTGCTTGTGGGCACATCCCCAACAGGTGTGCAGGAGGCAGCTGACTGATCTCCATCGATGTTTCTAACTCTATCTCCCTCTCCCTTTCTCCCTGTAAAAAAAGTCTATTAAAAGAAAAAAAAAGCTAAAGGAGTTCATCACTGCCAAACCAGTTTATATGAAATGCTGAAAGATATTCTTTAAGAAGAGAAAGAAGAAAAGGTAAAGATAAAAATTATGAACAAACACATATCTATCAACAAGTCAATCAAAAAATCAAGTGAAGCCAAAATCGGTTTGGCTCAGTGGACTGAAAGGTCCCAGGTTCGATTCCAGTCAAGGGCATGTACTTTGGTTGCGGGCACATCTCCAGTGGGGGGCGTGCAGGAGGCAGCTGATCGAAGTCTCTCTCTCATCGATGTTTCTATCTCTCTCTCTTCCTCTCTGTAAAAAAATTAATGAAATATATATATTTTTAAAAATCAAGTGAATAAAAAATCTGATAAACAGAATATAATAGAATCAGAGGCATAGAAAGGGAGTGGACTAACAATTCTTGGAGGGAAAGGGGTGTAAGGGGTAAGGAAGAGACTGGATAAAAATCATACACCTATGGATGAGGACAGTCGGAAGAGAGGGGGTAAGGGCAGAGGGTGGGGTGGGAACCGGGTAGAGGGGAGCTATGGGGGGAAAAAGAGGAACAAGTACAATAATCTGAATAATAAAGATTTTTTTAAAAAAGAAGAAGAATTATCTTTGCCCTGCAGAGTAGCTCAGTTGTTTAGAGCATTGTCCTGATATGCCAAGGTTTCAGGTTCACTCCCAGGTCAGGGAACACACTAGAACCAACAAATGAATACATAAATAAGAGAACAAATCTCTCTCTCTCACAAGTGAAAGGACATGAGTTCTCACTGACTCTGAAATTTTTAAAATTATCTTTTCTTAAAAATGCCTCAAAGCAAAACTGTTTCAAGCTTCAGGCTAAAGAGGCCGGAGAGTAAGGAGACAAAAAGAAGGGACAGCGGCAGAAGAGAAGTAGGAAATGGGAACCAGTTCTTGCCTGTCTTCCTTGTCCTGTCTACAGAGGGTCTCTAGGTTTTTATGCGACTGGCCAGGTCCTGTCACCTTTTTCAACTGCATAAGAGGCAGACCAGCCATTAGTGCTGCCAGCCGACATGGTTCCATAGTTGACCTATAAACCAGGAGGTCATGGTTCAATTCCCAGGCACAGTGGGTTGGAGGCTCGATTCCCAGTGTGGGGCATGCAGGACGCAGCCGACCGGTGATTCTCTGTTTCTCTCCCCCCTTCCCATCCTCTTTTACATCAATAAAATATAAAGTAAAATTAAAACAATGGAGTGCTTGTGAAGAATTATATTATTTGTACTCTGTAGGCAGGCATCCTTAAAGGTTTTCAGTTCCTATGCAATCTATCTTCTAATAACTCCAGAACATTCTACATCAGTGATAGGGGAAAACCTTACAAGAAATATTTCTGACAAAGGCAATGGAAAACTGCTTTTCAACAAAATGATAAAAATAAGGATAAAGATTCAAATATGTTATTTCTGTTTCTTATCCTGAAAAGACTTTCAGCAAGTTTCTTTCCCAAAGAACACTTTCCTGAGCAGCCATGCTACTCTCTCCCCGCTTTTCCTTAGTGGTATCAACTTCACCGAGAGCTAACCCTTTACACCAACAAAAACAAATCGGCCTGCGTTTTGTCAAGTCCTTTACCCAGACAATGTCAAGCTGGTTTTCTCCAGATGGTTTTGCCATTACATACTGGTCTATCTGAGCGAAAGAAGGGAAGTACCTTGAGAATGTTGTGGAATATAAACCTTCCCAAACAGACAGATACATCAGGAAGGCTTTCTCTTCCCCCATGATCTTCTCATGTAACACATTTCTGAAAAACAGGCATTTTGCCACATTAAGTGGCACTTCAATCATGAGATTGTTCCCTTTTGTGAGAACAGAATGTGTATGTAATGTCAGTGTGTCACATTCTAAATACAGCACACTTGGTTCTGTCTGGATACTGATAGTTGCAGTTCCCTCATATCTAAGCATTTCATCATGGAGATCTCAAAACATTGGCATGGTCAGTCTCTGCATCAGAGGTGTCATTACAGATAATAATGGTCTGCACAATGAAACACTTGGTAGTTATTCATAAGCAATTCACGGTATCTGCAATGGCACCTGAACTACAGGCAGTGTGACTGCAGCTGCTCCCATGGACGGGATTTCAAGTGAGAGGGCGTGAGTTCATCTGATTGCACAAGCAACTCTGCACTGTCCCTCCCACTGCCTGAGCAGAAACAACTGTCCCAGCTATTTAACACGGTTCATGTGAGGCTCAAAGGGGTTCAGTGCAACCACTTCATAAACTTATAAAGCACCATAATTGTTTAAAGTATCTTGAATTAACTACCTCTTTCACATATTTAGTTTATAAAATTGATAAGAGTAATCCTTGCCCTTCTTTACAATTTCATACTTTTAACTAACCAAAAATATCTTCAAGATATTTCCTACAGCATGCATTATATGATATCATTAGCCATGGTAAGAAATGTTGCTAAAGCATGGAACAATATGGAAAAAAATACAAATGCCTATAGTATAATCATTATACTATTCAGTATATTTACATAATGAAATTTTAAAAATTTTAAGGTACTTTGTGGTCTTCAGTCTATTTTTGAAAATCTAAATGAATACACAAGTTTTGGGATTGTGACCTTATAATGGGTGTCACTAATAGCCTTATTGGAATACTTGACTTAGAAGGAAATAGAAGATAAAGGTCATTAAATGGTACACTTAAGATTCTATGCATACCTTTCTATGTAATTTTTTAAAATATTTATTTATTTGAGAAAGAGAGAAACATTTGTTGTTCCACTTATTTATGCATTCACTGGTTGATTCTTGTATATGCCTTGACTGGGATCAAACCTGCAACCTTGGTGTATCAGAACTTGGAGTAAAGAACTACTAGGCCAGTCTATCAATTTTTACTTCAAAAGAAAAAGACCTCTAAGCAAATACTGAACTTTAGTCAATGAAGCACATTACTGAAATATTTAGGGTTGAAGTGTGCTAATATCTGCTTATTTTGAAATGCACCCAAAAAAGTGGAAATAACGGATAGATAAGAGGAATGGATATAGAATACAGATAGGTGATAAAGTATAATAAAACATTATAGTGGAATCCAGATAGCAGATACATGCATATTCACATATTCTTTCAACTTTTCTGTGTGTTTGAAAATTTTTATAATAAAGTGTTGGGGGGGGAAGTAACTGGATGAGAGATACAAGTAAACAAGAGGCATAGGAACTGAGAACTGCAATAAAAAATATTTTTCTAATTTCATTCCACAATATTTTTTTGGTTTTCAATAAACAAAGGAGGACTAAAAATGTATGTCGTCATCTCTGGTAAAACCATAATTTTCTATCAGATTTAACAATAACCATCACTCTTAGAGACATAATAAAATTCTAAGTAAATGAAAAACACATTGCTAATTTTAAACTGAATAAACACTATTGAATTAAACTTTAAATTAAAAATCTGACTCAAATCAAAAGGTCAAATTTTAAACAAAAAAGCAACCACTGATGTCCTCAAAGTTCTAGAAAAAAACACATCAATTTTTAAGTCTACAAGTTTTTATTATCAGAGAAGAATTATTTGAAATGTTCAGGTTTCCCTGAAGACCTCTATGATTCCTTCCACCCCCTGTAGCTCACACACCAGAAAAAAATAATAGCAACACGAGGTATTTTTATATGAGAAAATAATCCTATATAATAAAACCCTAATATGCAAATCAACCAAATGGCAGAATGACCGGTCATCATGACACACACTGACCATCAGAGAGCAGACGCTCAATGCAGGAGCTGCCCCCTGATGGTGGTCAGTGTGCTCCCACCGGGGGAGTGCCGCTCAGCCAGAAGCCGGTAAGGAGCGAGGGGTTCTGCACTGCAAGAACCCCGGACTATGAGACGGATGTCCTCCTGCCAGCTTAAGCCTGATCCCCCTGGGTCTAAGCCAGCAGCTGGACATCCCCAAGGAGTCCCAGACTGCAAATGCCATACACCAAACCTCTAGTTTTTATATGAGAAAGGAAAATGTCAACACTTTCCCTTTTTGGAGCCATGCTTATTGGTCAGCTTTGTGTAGCTTAAACCTGCTGTAGATGGAAAGGACAAACAAATATCCTGAATGGTAGGCAAGATACTAGAAAGCAACAAGGAGACATAATGCAATCCTATCTAATAAAAGAGTAATATACAGATTGACCATCACTCCAACACACAAGATGGCTGCCCCCATGTGCTCAAAGATCCTGCCCCCATGTGGACACAAGATGGTCAGCAGGGGAGGGCAGTTGGGAAGGACCAGGCCTACAAGGGGAGGCAGTAGTGGGAGATCAGGCCAGCAGAGAAGGGCAGTTGGGAGGAACCAGGCCTGCAAAGGAGGGCAGTTGGGGGCGATCAAACCTGCAGGGGAGGGCAGTTAGGGATGACCAGACTGGCAGAGGAGGGAAGTTGGGGGTGACTGGGCGTGCAGGGGAGAGCAGTTGTGGGGGGGAGGGATTAGGCCTGCAGGGGAGGGCAGTTAGAGGTGACCAAACCTGCAGGGGAGAGCAGTTAGGGGCAAACAGGCTGGCAGGGGAGAAGTCAGGCATCAATCAGGCTGGCAGGGGTGTATTTACGGGGTGATGAGGCTGGCAGGCAGAAGCGGTTAGGGGCAATCAGGAAGGCAGGCAGGCAAGCAGTTGGGAACCAGCAGTCCTGGATTGTGAGAGGGATGTCTGACTGCCCTTGAGGGCTCCCTGATTGGAGAGGGTGCAGGCTGGGCAGAGGGACACTCCCCCCTCCACCCTCGCTGCCCCGTGCACAAATTTCAGGCACCAGGCCTCTAGTATAAATATATGTTCATGGGGAATGATTGCAGAGAAGAGCAGAGCTAACAAATAGTACAGCTGTGAGCTAATCCAAATGCCACTCCATCCAGATACATGCAATGAGTTCCCCTTAAATTGCATTTACTTCTACAGTACTCATAAAAGTCCTAATACCAACACCTGGCTCCTTTTTATAAGAGTAAAAGAAAATGCCTGTCAGCGTGGCTCAGTGGCTGAGCATCAACCGAAGAACCAGGAGGTCAGTTAGATTTCCAGTCAGAGCACATGGCCGGGTTTCGGGATCAATCCCCAGTATAGGGTGTTCAGGAGGCAGCCAATCAATGATTCTCTCTCATCACTGATGTTTCTATCTCTCTCTCCGTCTCCCTTCCTCTCTGAAATCAATAAAAAGGAATACTTTTTTAAAAAATATATATCTTATTGATTTTTTTACAGAGAGCAAGGGAGAGGGATATAGAGTTAGAAACATCAATGAGAGAGAGACATCGATCAGGCGCCTCCTGCACGCCCCCTACTGGGGATGTGCCCACAACCAGGATACATGCCCTTGACCGGAATCAAACCTGGGACCTTTCAGTCCACAGGCCGATGCTCTCTTCACTGAGCCAAACAGGTTTCGGCAAAAAGGAATACTTTTTAAAAATGGTTTAAATGGTAAATTTAGTCATGTATATTTTACCACAATTTAGGGGGGAAAATTTGGGATGGGTAACAAAAGGTGAGTTTGGTAACAGAGGGTGAGCAGTGACTGTCTCATTTCCTTGACCATCCACTTAGATACAGTAATATCCATGACAAGGGAAGAAGCATCTACTCCAAAACTGATCCCTCTCCCCCATCCCCACCCCCATTTCTTTCTTTAGTCTTATAATCCTTGGGTCACTTAACTGAAACACTTTTAAAAAAAAATCAACAACATGTATGTTTACTAACTGTGCTGTTTGTTATTATTAATGATTTAAACCATTTAACAGGAAAATAAATATTTAAACATCCTAATCCTCTGCATACAGTATACTGTACTCTCTTTAACTTAGAAAACAGAGCCAAAATATTGCTCCTAGCTAGTAAAATGTTTCCACTTCAAAAGGGGGGGATGTTGAAAGAATAACAAAGTGATCAGAACAAGTAACTTAGAAATTAAACTTGTTGCCCAGCTTACGTGGCTCAGGAGTTGGGCACCCACCCATGCACCAAGAGGTCACCAATTCAATTTCAAGTCAGGGCACATGCCCAGGTTTCGGACTAAATCCCCGATAGGGCGTGTGCAGAAGGCAACTCTCTCAGAGATATTTCTCTCTCTCCTTCACCCTCTCTCTAAAAATCAATAAAAAATATTTTTCAAAATTAAATTTGTTTCCTAAAGCAGTAGACATATTTTATAGCAAAAGTAGTTAAGCCCTGGCCTGTGTGGCTCTATTGGTTGGAGTGTTGTCCTATAGACCGAAAGGTCTCAGGTTCAATTCCTGGTCAGGGCACATACCTAGGATTTGTGGCCTGGATTCCATTTGGGGCATGTAGGGAAGCAACCAATTAAAATCTCTCCCTCACTCCCTCCCTTCCCCCCCTCTCTCTCACTCTTTCTCTTTCTTCCCCTTCCCCTCTCCTAAAAGTCAATGAACATGCCCTTGGGTGAAGAAAAAAAACACACAACTAGTTAAAATGTTGGCATTCATAATAAGGAAAACCAAGATATACAGAGCTCAAAGTGAAAACAATGCGAGAGATTGAACTATGATTCTTTTAAAAAGTTTTTAATATCCCACTTCTGAGAACTAAAACATGCTCATAAGCATGTTTTGTACAAGTAAAGCTTGTACTCTGAAGCTTTCCCAACCTCCTTCACTGTCTCACCTCTGCTCTACTCTGACCTCACTTTTTTTTTTGGGGGGGGGGGGGGATGTGGGGAGAAGGGGTGGGAGTAAAAGGCTGAAACAGGTAAGGAAGATAAAAGGAATAAACCAGGTGATAAGAATAGAGAAGGGAGTAAAAACCAAAAAACACTCCAGTTTATTTTTCTTCTCAGATTGAATACTAAAAACATCTTCATCAATGCTACCAACCAAATTTCTAAGAGCAAGAAAAAACTGATTTCCTGGAGTCACACCTAGTCTAAAGCAAAAGAAAGGATGCAGGCTTTGCATCTGTAAATTAAGTCTGTATGCCAAACTCCTCAATCAGCCTTTACTGCAATACAGGTTACAGTTAAGTATGGTGAGATGAACCTTGTCCAAAGGGTGGAGCACTAAGCTCTTTTACAGCTTTCTCGTCGAACAAGTGAGATCAGTTAAAGAACTTTAAACTCAAGCGCTTCATTCTCTCAGTATAGAAAACACCAAGGTTTTTATGAGAAGCACATGGTACAGGCAGCTATGCTGGGAGCTACCTTCCTATCTAGTAAAGCGGGAATATGCTAATTGACCCTCACGCTGTCGCAAAGATGGCGGCACCCAAAGCTAATAAAGAGAGAATATGCTAATTGACTGCCACGCCCTCAAAGATGGTGGTGCATACAGCCACAAGATGGTGACGCCCAGTCCCCTGAGCCCTGCCGGGGCAGCAGGCACACAGCAAGGCCGATGTGGCTCAGGAGTTGAGCACCAACCCACACGCCTGCCTCCAGAGTCCCTCCAGTCCCCTCAGCCCCCCAGCCCCCAGGGCTGGCCCAAGGCACAGGCCAACCTTGGTTGGCAGCTGACCAGCCACCCAGGGCCGCCTGAGGGTCAGGTAACCAGGGCTGGCCAAGGCTTGTGCTGCCAGCAGTGGCCGCAGCAGAGGTGTGAAGGGATGTTCATAATAAGAAAAACCAATCACCCTGAGGGTTCCCGGACTGTGAGAGGGGGCAGGCTGAGCTGAGAGGGACCCCCCCCCCAACTCCAGTGCATGAATTTTCATGCATCGGGCCTCTAGTCTAATAATAACCAAGAGCTGAAAGAGATAACTTCATGATACTGCACTGTTAGCAGCTCTGTGGGAAGAAGAGAATGAGCATTTGGGCAGAAGCTGCTCTCTCTGTGTGAACTCAAAATAATCCTGCAAAACAGCTCATCACTCCCAGTGTCCTTCTGATCCCAATGACAAGTGTGAGGGTCTCTGAATGAGACTATTTCAAATAGGGGCATGCCCTCCCTCTGCAGTAATAGTAATGCTCTCCCCCTGTTGTAAAACATGTGGCAGATTCTTGGCACACACTCTCAGAACCAGAATGTGATAGCAATACCGATACAGTCCTGTGCTCTTGCTTGCGCACATTTTTCTAAAACGTTTTCCTCGTTAGTTTTCCTTGATCACGCTCTTTCTTTTAAAAGGGAAGACAAAAGCCTGGATCCGAGGGTACGCATGCTAAGCAGATCTTCGCCTCAAAATGTAGCCTTAATCTTCTGAAGGCCAATGTCCTTTCCAGGCTCCCTCTTCTGTGGGTGCCGCTTTCCCTCAACCGCAGGCCTTCCGGATGCCCCGCAGGACCAGGACAGATTACAGTTCTGTGGTAGGTTCTGTCAGGCAAGCTTTGACAAGGCCTCAAAATAGACCCTGGGCTCCAGCCAGGGGAACTGCCACTCACAAGTTCCAACTTCATCATAACACGTTAGCCCCTTAGCACTTTTTTCTGTCTCTCCCGTGTTAAAAGGGCAAAGATTCCTGAACCTCCGCTAGTCATGAGTGAGCTGCATAACACAGAAATTAAAAAATTTAAACCTCCTTTATCCTGCTCACAACCCTCTGCAAAATAAAAGCCTGAATCTGTGCCTATCTCCTGCCTTGGGAAATGAACCCATCAATAGCACTCTGGCTTGCAAAAGGATTTTTAGATCTCAAACTTTACAGAGGTTTATTTTATTATGAACAGACTGGGGTGAAGAAGATAAAGGAAAAAGAGACTTGGGTTATTTATTTCCCTTGAGACTAAAAACATAGTAGCAGACTTCAGCAGGGCAAGAAGTTAAACTATATACAATGTTTTTAACTGATATTGGTCATAAAATTCTAAAACAATCAAACCACTACAAAAGGTATTCATTTAACTATCACCAATTATAAATGAAGTGATTTGTCTATAAGAGTATCAGTCCTTAAGCTACAGTATATTTATTTGTCCTGACAAGGACAAATAAAATTAACCACCTGTCACTCTAAAATGCTTTAAATTGTCTTATAAAATACAGTTGCAGTATTTTTTAAATGGAAAGAAGGAAAAGTAATACAAGTAATTAAGAATTCCTTTCTCTCTCTGCAATGTTAATAAGTTAATTTCTGCCGAGACCGGTTTGGTTCAGTGGATAGAGCATCAGCCTGCGGAATGAAAGGTCCCAGGTTCAATCCTGGTTGCGGGCACATCCCCTGTAGGGGGCGTGCAAGAGGCGGCTGATCGATGTCTCTCTCTCATGGATGTTTCTAACTCTCTATCCCTCTCCCTTCCTCTCTGTAAAAAATCAATAAAATATATATTTTTAAAATAAGTTAACTTCTATTATAAAATAAACTTTTAGATTTCACAATACTGCAATCACACTTTTAGAAATACATTCCATATACATACTCATGAACTAGTACAAATACATATATGAGTTGTTCACTATAGTAACATTTGTTATAAAACTACAAACCATCTAAATGCCTATTAATAGGAAATGGCAAAATAAATTATGGAAAATGAATCAATTATAGTTCATCTACATTAGGTAGGACATCCAGTATTTTATAAAAAATCAGATGGGAATGTGGGTCAGCAGAAGAAGAAGATATAGGAGGGATCAATGGTGATGGAAGGAGACTTGACTTAGTGAACACACAATACAACGCACACCCAAAACTAATACAATTTTATTAGCCAATGTCACCCCAATAAATTCAATAAAAAAGTTTTAAAAAATCAGATGGACACATGTACTAATATAGAAAGAGCTCTAAGACTTATCAAGGGTAAGAATGAAAGGAATAGGACATTTCTCCTAAACATATGTGATTACATATTTAATAGAAAATTTGGAGAAAGGTACACAGGAAACTATTAACAGTGGTTGCTTGGATTAAAGGGTGGGTGAGTGAGAAAAGTTTAGCATAGAAAGGAGTTTTCCTTTTCACTATATAATGCTTTCATTTTAAATGTTTCATCAATTTTAAAGTGTCCTGCAAAAATCTACTGAGTCCATGATGTGAGCATGCTCCTTCCATGTATGTCACTGTTTCCCTCTTCTTAACCATTCCTACTCTTATCTCCTGCTGTCCCTACACTAGACCAAAACAAAAGCATGCATATGCAACACATCTCAGAGTTTCTTCAAGAAAAAGAATAGCCTGGCCAGTGTGGCTCAGTTGTTGAGCATCAACCTATGAATCAAGAGGTCAGAGTTCCCAGTCAGGGCACATGCCAAGGTTGTGGGCTTGATCCCAGTAAGGGGTGTGCAGTAGGCAGCTGATCAATGATTCTGTTTCATCACTGATGTTTCTATCTCTCTCTTCTTTTCCCTCTCTGAAATCCATACAAATAGCTGTGTGTGTTTTTTTTTTAATTTTTAAAGGAGACTGGTGCCGAAACCTGTTTGGCTCAGTGGATAGAGTGTCAGCCTATGGACTGAAAGGTCCCAGGTTCGATTCCGGTCAAGGGCGTGTATGCTGGTTGCAGGCACATTCCCAGTAGGGGATGTGCAGGAGGCGGCTGATCGATGTCTCTCTCTCATCAATGTTTCTAACTCTCTATCCATCTCCCTTCCTCTCTGTAAAAAAATTAATAAAATATATTTAAAAAAAAAGGAGACTAAATTCTCTGTCCCCCCCACCAAAATACAGAAATAATAGAACAAATGAAAAAGTATAGCATGACAAAACCAATTTTTAGCCCATTGTTTGATTCCTTTTAAATCTTGCCCAATTTATTATAAGCCAATAAATTTTAGAAGTGCAAAGGGAGTTCAATCTGGATATGCCAAGGTTTCGGGTTCGATCCCCAGTCGGGGCACATACAAGAAACAGCCAGTGGCTACAGAAATGGGTGGAACAACAAATCAATGTTCCTCTCCTTTTTGTCCCCCTTCTTTCTCTCTAAAATCAATAAATTAAAAAAATATATTTTCATCAGTTCCATAGTTGTCCTATCTATCATCTTAAAGGGGGAAATGGAGAAAATGGACAGTTATTTTACACACAGAGTAAATTTGCTCAATTTCTTCCTTTCTGAAGTTAAGGAATTCTGAAATGATGGTCATAAAGTCTATTCGTTATTTACAAACTAGACAAGGTCGTAGGTTTTCCTGGTTAAAGGACCACCTGTCCATTCAGAGAGAAAGCAACTATCTAAAAGGAGAAGGTTATGAAAGGGCCTTTTGTAGGTGCAGTTATCCTATGGTGAGGACAGAAAAATTTATTTCCTCTTAAGTGACCCTCGTCAACATTCCCAGATCACTGCAGGAAGACTTTTTTTCTATCCATCATCTGTTCTGTTTCTTTTTACACTAAGAGCAAGGTAACCATTCACAAAGAGCTTTGCAATAAACTGCTCCCTCCCTCTCATTTCTAGTAAAGATCTGTTTTTGTTTTTGTTTTCGTTTTCAGACAGAAAGAATCTACTTTGTCAAATATATTCCTCCTATCACTTTTTCTTTCATTACAGAGATGCTTAAATCCTGACCTAAGAAGGCTTCTCTTTAGTATCTACCTGTCCAGACCATCAGTGATGGTGACGGTAGTTTCCACAAGGGATTTTCCAAATGGGAATCTCTGACCACCGGGAACTGAAACTCTTATGTCACTATTGGCTAGACAAAAATCAAAAGAAGCATTTAGGGAGCATTCTGAATTAAGAATCAATAATCTGGGAAACAAGATGCCAAAATTTAGTCAAAAGAATTAAAGGAATTTGGTAAGCAAGACCAACAGGGTAAACTTACCATTACTTTACCACAGATAACTAAAGTTCTTTATAAATGAGAATCAAGGTAAAATAAGCTGAATTCCAGAAAGAAAAGGAAAACAGTCTAAGGGTATCAAGAACTCTGTGATTCAAAGTTATTTTGCTGAACAACATTTTAAAAGCCAAAATGCTCGAGTTACATTTCAGCATAAAAAGTTATTTCTAGTTTTAAATGAATTCATTCCACTAATAAATGACAACTTCAGTACACACTTTCTTCTGTACCAGAACTTAAATTAAGAATTCACTATAGATAGTCTCATTCCACATTTTTAAGGATAGATTTGCAAAACGGGTGAAACCTTTCACTCAAAAGACTATTTCGTATACTGCAGGTTCTTCCAATGAACTTGTCCCTACCTTAAGGACGGTAGTTTCATTGGGCAAAATATGGGCAAAACTCACAACAATCCACTTAGGAACCAACAAACAATTCTACACCCCAACTTTCTGCCCAAGTTCCATTTTTATTTCCTTACCACGCTTCGTGACAATACATACCCAGCAACAAACTTAACAAAGTGTAAGATAACACTTACTATAAAATGAGCGAAGGCACCCAATAAAACAGGCAGCAACCAACCTTCTAACTTTGCTCCAATTTTAAGATCCAAATCGGTGATTCACCAAGCGGTGACCTAACTTCCTATATGAATCACCCAATTCCCAAATTCTCATTCTACATCACTAGCATACCAGGTCATCATCTCTGTGTTTGCTAAACAGAACCTGGTGTTGGTAAAACAGGGTTAATTTCTGCAAGATTTTCAAAAACCACAAGCGAGCCTCAAATCCCGGCCAACTCGCTCTTATCTGCAACAACGGTGCCCGCCTCCAAAAAAACAGATTTATCCCCAAAATAAAATGTTATCTGGGGGGTGGGGGAGGGGGGGAATAAATGTTATTTTAAACATTAAGAAAGTCACCCATCCATCCCCTGCCTCTCCCTCTCTGATGCCCTCACTGGATCCACATTCCCTTCCTACCGTGATTTAAAAAAACAAAAAGTAATGACCCCTTTCTTATCCTAACACACACTTTGTAGTCAATTAACCTACTCTAACAGGTATATATATATTTTTTTTCCTATGGATGGCAGAAATGCTGAGTCATTAAATGGACACTCCAAAAGACAAGGTAGCCACACATGAAAAGTTTGGGATAAAACATGCCCCCAGCCCCCCATCTCAGCAGCCTGACATTTGCTATCGCCCGGAGTGAGAGAAGCTGAGCAAAAACACCTGAACTTTCCCGCTGCCCCAGCTCCCTCCCCTTTTACCCCCCCCCAAAAAAAATATATAAAATAAAATAAACAAGGTGGGTTTTCCTTGGGTTTTCCTGCATTCTTGCAGGATCCTCTGCAGGCAGGAGAAGCAGGCCTGACTCTAGCACAGCTTAACCATCCATCCGGGTGCGCATAACACCCCCCATTAGTCAAGCCTGACACTCCTCGCAAATGCCAGCTATGCCTGCACTTGAGGTCAGGTCAAGGAGGGTGGAAAAAGGCCATTAAAAAAAAAACAAAAATAAAAATAAATAAAATGAAATGCACGCCCTCCGCCGGCCTGACACCGCTCCCGGGTGCAGCGGCGGGGACGGACCCGCGTCCCGGCGGGAGGAGAGAGGGCGCCCGGAGGAGCACCCGGGGCAGCGGGCGGGACAGCAGCCCCGCTCCTCGCGGCTGCAACGCGAGGGACCCCTTCCGCTCGCGAGGACGCGGGGGTGCGCGTCAGACCTCCGGGGAGAACCCCGAGACCGCCGCGGGGGGCGACCGTGACCCCGGAGCCCGCCCCGGGGGAGCCCGGCCCCCAGCCCTCAGGGTCAGCGGCGGCGGAGAGGCCGGGAAGGAGGGGGTCCCCCCCACACCCCGTTCCCGCTCTCCCTCCCCTCGCACCCCGGACCGCGGGAAGAGCCGCCCTTACCTGTCCCGGGGCGCGGGCAGTGGCGGCGGCGGCGCCGCCCGGGAAGGGCCGGAGCGCGGCCCGCCCGCCCGCCCGCCGGCAGCCCGCCGGCAGCGAAGAGCGGGGAGCAAAGGGCGAGGGGCGCGGAGGGCGCCCTGGGTGCTCGGTCCCCGGCCTGGCGGGGCCGGGCTGGCGACGGCAGCTCCAGGCGCGCCGGCGGCCGCTCGGCCAGTCACGCCGGTGTCCCCCGGGCGCCGCGGCTCGGGCAGCGGGAACCAGCCCCCGGGAGGAGCCGCAGCCCGAGCGGCAGGCGGAGGCGGCCGGGGGGCGGGGCCACAGGGTCGGCGACCCGCTCACCCGGAAGTAGTTGTGGGCGCGGCGGCGCGCGCGGCCGAGGGGCTGGATGGCGGCCCCTGGAGCGTGTGCGCCCGGCTGTCCGACGGCGGGGACGACGACGACGGAAGCCCCGGCGGCCTAGAGGCGGCTTCTCCGGCTCCTCCGCCGAAGCCAGGGACATACATGGACGGATGTGCGTTATAATGTGGTTCAAGGCTGCACCTGCCCGGGTCGCCTCTATAAACGGTCCGACCTCCTGGGCTGGGGTAAGTGGCCCCGGGGTGGCAGTTCCGACCCGTAGGAAACGGGGTGAGGGTGGAGGGGGATGAGTGGGTGTGGTTGAAATGCTAGAAGCTTGTTTTCGAAATGAAAACGAGCGATTTTTTTAAAAATGTATATATATTTTATTGATTTTTTTTTACAAAGAGGAAGAGAGAGGGGTAGAGAGTTAGAAACATCGATGAGAAAGAGAGACATTGATCAGCTGCCTCTTGCACGCCCCCTACTGGGGAGGTGCCAGCAACCAAGGTACATGCCCTACCAATGAACATAGACACTGGGGGGTTTGGGGTATGCCTGGGAGGGGGCGGGGGGCAATGGGGAGATATGTATAAAAAATTAATATAAATAAATTAATTAATATAAAAAATTTTAAAAAAGGTACATGCCCTTGACCGGAATCGAACCCGGGACCTTTCAGTCCGCAAGCCGATGCTCTATCCACTGAGCGACACCAGCTAGGGCAAAAGCGAGTGATTTTAAAAATTGTTTCCCCCGAGAAGAATGGTGGGAAGTGGGGAGGAGCAATGCACACAGAGTCCGTTAGCTAGCAGAGAGACATCGGCCCAGCATCCGTTCCCCAAGTGCTACCTCTGCAGGCCCACAGGGTCCCAGGCACCGGAGAGTGACCAGGGCCCTGCGCTTGGGGGGTGTTAGGCTGCTTGAAACAAGCAGACAAGGTCCTGGCAGGTGGGGCAAGGCCCTGCAGGAAATGACACAGGGGTGATGAGGGCGGTTGTCTAACCCTTTGGCAGCATAGAACGGCTGGACGTGACCAACTAGAGGGAAGTGACAGCTGAGCAGCCTCCTGAGAACCAGAAGGAAATAACACGTAGACACACACCACTTTACATACAGTGCTGGTTCTAAAATCCCCTGGGGAAAAGCCCGGGGTAAAAAGATCCCATGTGAAGAGCCTGTCCCGAAAGCCTTCTAAGGCAGCGGTTCTCAACCTGTGGGTCGCCTTTCACAGAGGTTGCCTAAGACCATCGGAAAATGCAGATATTTACATCACGATGCATCACAGTAGCAACATTTCATGGTTGGGGGTCAGCACCACATGAGGAACTTTATGCAAAGTTGAGAACCACTGTGTTCTAAGGGCTGTTTCTGTGCTTCTGTGATTTCAGGATGGCTTGCTCGCCCTTTTAGCCTTCATGGGTGTTCGGGCTGCATCATTGATAGGAGAGGCTCAAGGCATGAATTAGGGAACGTGGTCTCCAGACAGTGAGACATCAATCAGTACATGCTTCATTGCCTGATCCCCTCAGCCTTGAAAGACAACTTCATTAACCTTTCGCTGTTTATCTTTCCATGTCACTGTTTTTCTCAGACCTACGAGCAAAATAACTTTTACCTGGCATCAAGAGGAGATTAATCTTGCCAAAAGAGCATACTGTTTTATGCTCTGAATAAAGGATGAGTGATGTATTTTGCTAAATCAGTTAAAAGACAAAATGAAAAGCCTATTTGCAAGAAAGAGTACCTATTCAGGTAATAATGCATTACCTGAATAATATCAATAAACTCAATTTTTTTTATTTATTTATTATTATTATTATATATGTTTAGTGATTTCAGAGAGGAAGGAAGAGAGGGAGAGATAGAAACATCAATGATGAGAGAGAAGAGAGAATCATTGATCAGCTGCCTCCTGCACGCCCCTTACTGGGGACCAAAGCTGCAACCCGGACATGTGCCCTGACTGGAATCCAGCCATGATGACCTCCTGGTTCATAGGATGATGCACAACGATGGGCCTCAGTGATGTTTATTAAATATCAGTTTATAGAACTGCATAAGTAATCCAAAGATTGCTTGGATATATTACAATGAAACTCTTGCCCTTTTTATTTTACACATGTTTTGGCTCAGACCAAACTAACAGATACATATTTTGTTGTGTCTTCTGGGAAATCTGGGAGGGAGCTCCCACTTATTGACTACCTGTGACTTGCACAGCATTGTGATAGCACTTAAATATATTATCCCTTTCGGTACTGGACCAACCTTCGGATATGGGGATTACTATCTTCATTTTAGTTAGAGACATTGAGATACAGAGAGATTGTGACTTGCCTAAGTTAACAAAACTAGTAGATGGAAGAACTAAAATTTGAACTCAGAGCTCTGGCCCTAATTCCCTTCACACCATGTTGCTATCTTTTAGTATTTATTTAAGAGGGCAATATAAGCAAAGTATCCAGCCAAGCAGATTTCTACATTGCTTTTAGAACGTTGTTATGAAAATACACTTTTACATAGACTATACATGAGGCAATTTTGGAACTTCTTTGTGTTTTACTTCTCCCTTTATGGGATACTTGCTTTCGGCACCATAAAAACTATTCCACTTGTTTTAAGAGTTTATACTGTCATGTGTCTTTTAAACATTCCAAACAATGTTATAAGGTATAATGCTAACATTTTGTCATTGCAAGGGGGTTCTGACTAAATGCATCACTCTGAATTATTTCACAAGCAGCCTTTCCCTGCACATTTAGAGATCTTCCTGCCAAAAATATGTGTTCCATATCTTGGTGGAATACTCTGACATGTGTATGCCCCCAAGTCTGTATGGACTGGCTGCTTTAGGGAAAAATTAATAGGAAAAGGAAAATTCTGGAAGTGTTTATACAGTTCTGAGGAATGAGATAGTGGGATTTGTACGTTTTTGTTCCTTTCATATCAGATCCTTCACATTTTTCTTGGATGATGTCAGGAAACAAAAATTTTCCTTTTTAAGAGCAAACTCTCGTTTTCATGGTTTTCACAAAATTAAGTTGTATTTTGTAAGCGTAATACTGTGTTTCCCTTTCTAAACATCTCTGAAAAACATTGTTAGTTCAAACATTAAAAATAATTACCACTTTTCAGAGCCTGATATTTTTATTTTTAAAGTGTATGTGTGTGTGTGTGTGTGTGTGTGTGTGTGTGTTGAAAACCTTTTTTAAAATTTTGGTTAACTCCTTACAACTGTGTATATTTGTTTTAGATGTAACAAATACTCTCTTTCTAAAAATTCCTTATCTAGATTTACTATTTATTCTTTTACTTTTGATTTGAAAATAATCGTAGACTCACAAGAAGTTGCAAAAATAGTAGAGAGGTTGGTCCTCTGTGTCCTTTGTCCAGTTCCCCCATTGGTAGCCTCTTACACACCTCTCATAATAGATTACTAAAACTAGGAAGTTGACATCTGCCTATCTTTTTTAAATTTTTAGTTTGTTTTTGTTTTATTATATCAAAAATTACCATTTGCCACAATTCATTTCTATTATACTTGACTCGGCTTTTCTCCCTTTCCTGAATAGTAAATGACCGTCAGTAAGCTTGCTGTGGTGCTCATCTGGAATTGCAAGTTTACTAAAAAATTCTGGAGGTCAACATGCTTAAAAATTATTCATTTGTAAGATTTTTGCTTTTTTCCTGCTTACATTATTCCATGTCATCCTGCCCTAAATAAACCTACAAATTTAGACAACCTGTGTATGTGTGTGTTTTATACAGTCTCTGACCACTGAAGCAGGTTTAGAAACAAGGTGAGTTTGCGATACCTGTTGGACATCTAAGCAGAGATATCAAAGAGGCGATTGAATATGAAAGGCCGTAATGCAGAGAAAATGCCGCAACTAGTTTGACTCAAGTGGATAGAGCATCGGCCTGTGGACTGAAGGGTCCCAGGTTCAATTCCAGTCAAGGGCATGTATCTTGGTTGTGAAAACATCCCCGGTAGGGGCCGGTGCAGGAGGCGGCTGATCAATGTCTCTCTATCCCTTTCTGACTCAATCCCTCTCCCTTTCTCTCTGTAAAAAATCAATAAAAAAATACTATTTTTAAAAAGTAATGCAGAGAATATATCCAGGTAGGAAGTGTATGAATCCATATAAAGACTAGGAATACAAGTAACCATACCTTGAGAATCAATTAAAAATACTCAAAAGTTCAGCCTAAAGCCTCTTACTCATGCTTCTATTCTAAGCCGGCTTTGTTTGTAGATAGTTATCAGTTACTTTATATTGCCTTTCAGAATGTTTATATGCATTTCCGGCTGCAATTCACTTGTATTCTAAAAAGTTGAGACTGTTAATGTTGGGTCTTCCCAAACAGATTACCATATCTTAAGAAAAGATTTTATAGCCCTAACCGGTTTGGCCTGCAGACTGAATGGTCCCAGGTTTGATTCTGGTCAAGGGCATGTACCTTGGTTGCAGGCACATCCCCCATGGGGACTGTGCAGGAGGCAGCTGATTGATGTTTCTAGCTCTCTATCCCTCTTTTCCTCTCTTAAAAAAAAAAAAATCTTACAATGCCATGTCACTGTAAGATATTCTATAATGCTCATATAATAAATTAGTCTAATGTAGAGTTGTTGGGTTGTTGTGGTTTTTTTTTTTCATTTCTTTTGTGTTAAAAGCATCAATTTTCTTACAAATTTTTAATTTAGGCACTTCTAGCTGTCCTGTGAAAATAAGAATAGAGTTAAAATTTTTGATCTTTTGCTACTCGTGCCCATTTCAGGTCAGACAAAAGAGACTTTCTTATTTTAAAAAAAAAAAAAAAAAGGCTCAGCTCTCCTCCACGTTGGCAATAGCCTCAGACTTCATGCCCAGCAAGATTTCAGTCCAGCATGAAAGAGATCCTTCCCAGTAGTTCCTGGATTCACTCATGGAACCAACAGGATGACTGCCCCTCCATAAAGAAATTAACTGGAGCTGGAAAAATTCTGTGCTCTGATTGGCCAACTATGAGTCATATGCTTCATCTCTGGTTCACCCAGAGAAGAACACAGACTACAGGAGAGGGTGGCTGCCTAGAAAGAAAGTGGAGTACTGTCACCAAAATGGATTCTGCGGGTCAAAAATCACACTATGGCCGAAACCGGTTTGGCTCAGTGGATAGAGCGTTGGCCTGCGGACTGAAGGGTCCCAGGTTCGATTCCAGTCAGGAGCATGTATCTTGGTTGCTGGCACATCCCCAGTAGGGGGCGTGCAGAAGGTGGCTGATCGATATCTCTCTCTCATCGATGTTTCTAACTTTCTATTCCTCTCTGTGAAAAATCAATTTTAAAAAATGTATTAAAAAAAAAAATCACACTATGCCAAGTAGTAACTTAAAGGCCTAAGCTCTGTTCCTCCTGGAAGCTTCTAAAAGAAGTTCATAATGTCACGGCACTCACTTTGACTCTTCCGTATTCATACACAATACCGCACTTAGTCCTGAATCACCAGGTGCAAATACTAACCTGTCATTGATGAGTGAACGGCACAAAAAGTAGATGACTTGAGTATAGAACTTAACCAGCTGGAAGGGTCAGTATTTCAGCCCAGGTACGACAGGTAGTTTCTTGTCCTACAATTCTTTCCTACTGTCAGTCACCTGAAACGTTTATTTGCACTCAATACCCTGGGGCCAGGGTGGCTGCTAGCTAAGATGCCTGGGAAACCACTACCGAAGCCAGTGAGATCAGCTCAAGTTTATCTTCTAGAAGGACATCTACACACTGGAATCTTAAAAGCAAAGCATCTCTACAGATAATATGTTTTCTCTTAAATTTCGTTTCAGCTTCACCGTTTTCATTCCAAAGAAACAGGTTACTTTCCCTACAAGATGTCTGATCAGGATTGGACAGCATTTTTACTATTTTAGTTCAAATTTTGCTGCAGAAAATGGGTAACTTTGGTGAAAAGAGAATGTTGGCTCTATTCTGGAATTTGGGGTGGCCCCTCTAGTTTGCTGCTTCCCTGGACACCATACGTTCCATCCTCTGTTGTAGGACATGCTTCAAGTTGGTGATGAGACTGGCAGAAAATCAAACCAGGCTATCTGGGTAGTTGTTGAAGTTAACCTCACCCCGTGGAGCTGCGCATGCCCTGGAATAGCCGGCTTTTATTAACAAACACAATTCTGATTGTAATCACTGTCCTGTGGTCCTGGTCACCAAAATTGGGGGCTTGGAAATTGGATTTGGGTCTGGTTATCTTAAATAGAACGAACCCTGGCCAGGTAGTTCAGTTGGTGAGAGTGTTGTCCTGATACACCGAGATTGTGGGTTCAAGTCTCAGTTAGGGCACATAAAAGAATCAACCAATGAATGCATAAGTAAGTTCAACAAATCAATATTTCCCTCTACCTCTCACTGTTTTCCTCTCTCTAAAAACCAATCAATGAATTTTTAATATAAAACAAGTAAAGCCGAGACCGGTTTGGCTCAGTGGATAGAGCGTCGGCTTGCGGACTGAAAGGTCCCGGGTTCGATTCCGGTTGGGGGCATGTACCTTGCTTGTGGGCACATCTCCACAGTGGGGCGTGCAGGAGGAGGCTGATCGATGTCTCTCATCGATGTTTCTGACTTTCAATCTCTCTCCCTTGCTCTCTGTAAAAAATCAATAAAATAAAATAAAAAAGTAAATATAATGGCTTATAACCATTAAAAGTTCTATTGTAGGAGAAGGTAGCATAAGATAGTGTCAACTCTGCATTTAA
Source organism: Lasiurus borealis (assembly GCA_004026805.1). Lineage (NCBI taxonomy): Eukaryota > Metazoa > Chordata > Mammalia > Chiroptera > Vespertilionidae > Lasiurus > Lasiurus borealis. Next base: position 26,301 of record PVJN01009453.1, read on the forward strand.
ATGTAAAAAGTATATTACTAAACAGTATGTCCTAGATGATGCCAATATTGTTTAATATTATACAGACATAGGCAAATAATGGAGAAAACACCCAGATGTGAACCTTAAAAAATGGAATGCTCAGTGATTTGATTTGATTGTTTACTTTTCAAAATATTCCCAGATGAATTGTATTCCATCTGTACTCCGAAAAATTAATTTCTAAAGAAAAGTAGCTTATAATACCAATACCCCACTCAAAGTATACAGAAGATGTAACTACAAAGTACACCTTTTATGATTCTCACTGCTCAAAACCATTGTAGATTTTTCTCTTCCCTTTGCATACATCATGTGTTCTTCCATGTAAAAAAACAAGACCAAACTCTGTACTGGACTGGATGCTGGGAGTAAATGAACAATGCAGGTGTGGCTCCTGCACTGCTAAAACTGTCTAGTGCAGATGTGTGAACAATCCAGCGTGTCACAGCGGATAGCTGATAACAGCGTTTTGTGTATTCTGCATCAGAGCACACCTAACCCTGCTTTTACACATCAGATCTGGCTTTGGTTTCTCAGCTGACAAGAATGAGCTTTTATACAGTGGCGCTCACTCTTAATGCTTCAGTTTGAGCCACATCCCATCCTTGTTCACGTAATAGTATGCAATGATTAGTGTTCAATTATTGGAGTATTTATTTGCTCTTCTTTTATAAAAACAAAAGTGGAAATACTAGTCATGGGAAACATAGGTCTTATCAAAATTATTTGAATGATATGAAGATGGAAACCAGTAGGCGTGCCAGAAGCAATAAATCTTCAGCCTCAATCAGATAACCAGATAGTCATGAAATGAGGCCAGTAAATTATGTGAAGGAAAAGAAGAAATCGGAGAGCAAAAACATAATCCTGGAAGAATTTACTGTTAAAGGTTGTATCTCAAATTTTAGGTGTAGAGATTTTGATCATTTCCGTTCTTCAGGAAAATATCCCTCCTAAAACATGTAAGTTTATTGTTTGATTTTTAGATATATTGTAAGGTATTCTGTATGTTTGAAGGTTGGAAACTGCCTGTGGTGGCTCACCACTGCCTACAGCATATGTTCTGAATTATTTATCACAGCAATGATGTTTAAATTGACAAGTTTTTAGTGATGCTGATCAAACTTACAGGTCACCTATAAAAGTTGCTATGATTAAGTTGCTACATTATATGGTAACTAGAGACCCGGTGCACAAAATTGTGCACTCGGAGGGTGGGGTCCCTCAGCCTGGCCTACGCCCTCTCACAGTCCGGGAGCCCTCAGGGGATGTCCGACTGACAGTTTAGGCCTGCTCTTCATGGGGAGTGGGCCTAAGCTGGCAGTCAAACATCCTTAGAGCTGCCATGGAGGCAGCCACTGCTGCTGTGCTCGCCAGCCATCAGCCCAGCTTCTGGCTGAGCGGCACTTCTCTTGTGTTGAGCATCTAGCCCCTGGTGGTCAGTGCACATTATAGCAACTGGTCACCTTTTGGTCAATTTGCATATTAACCTTTTATTATACATTAATGGTAATGGGTAAATGAAGAGGAAGAATAAGATATTTAATCTGCCCTTTTTGTACATATTGTATTTTAGAGTAGCAAAAGAGCTAGTAAGGAAAAGTCCTTTTGTATCACATATTTTCAACTAACAAATGTAAATGGAATGATAAAATTTTAAAGTCCCAGTTTGGCCAAAACCGGTTTAGCTCAGTGGATAGAGCGTTGATCTGTGGACTGAAAGGTCCTAGGTTCGATTCCGGTCAAGGGCATGTACCTTGGTTGCAGGCACATCCCAGTAGGGGGTGTGCAGAAGGCAGCTGATCAATGTTTCTCTCTCATCGATGTTTCTAACTCTATCCCTCTCCCTTCCTCTCTGTAAAAAAAATCAATAAAATATATTTTAAAAAATAACAATCATCAATGGCTAATAAAACCATTAAGTGAAAGATTGCTAGATAGAATTTATAACGGATGGGTCAGGTTGGCAACACCTGGACCCACTGATCAATTTCAGCATCGCTATAAGTTGAAGAGCCGTACATCATATGCATCATATGTAGTGTGATCAAAAATATATCAAATTGCCTGTGCAGTATTTTTGCCCACCCCAAAATACTTTGAGTTTGAATCCAGTCAAGCCTGTAAATGTAAATATCCATTTTTGAGAAGGAAAGAGAATGAACAATAAAGTGTCAACACCAAGAAGATATAATTAATTAACCAAACCCATAATATGAAAAGTTCTGCAGGACAAATGACAAAATTTCTTGAACATGTAATTACCTTAATAAATTTAAAAAGTTACACAAGAGACTTAACAACCAAATATAGCACAATGGATCCTGATTTGACTAACCAGTTTTAAACAGCCATTTTTGAGATAATGGGGAAATATGACCATAGTCTGGATATTAAATGATAAAAAAAGAATTATTATTAAATAAGAGTTAACATTTTGTGTCATACTGTAGCTATGTTTTTTTAAATATATATATATATTATTTAATTTTACACAGAGAAAGTGAGAGGGATAGAGAGTTAGAAACATCGATGAGAAAGAGAGAGACATAGATCAGCTGCCTCCTGCACACCCCCCACTGGGGATGTGCCCACAACCAAGGTACATGCCCTTAACTGGAATCGAACCTGGGACCTTTCAGTCTGCAGGCTGACGCTCTATCCACTGAGCGTCATTCCTGTGGCCTCCATAATTTCCTGCAAAATGCTTCATAGGGCATGGGGGAAATGTTAGGACAGATGAAACAAGATTAGGTGAAATGGGCTGGTAAGTTTTAAAGGTGAGTAATCCATGACAGAATAGGCATAATTTATTTTTTTAAATATATTTTGTTGATTTCAGACAGGAAGGAGACAGAGAGGGAGATGAAAACATCAGTGATGAGAAAGAATCATTGATTGGCTGTCTCCTATACTTCCCCTACTGGGGATTGAGCCCACAACCCAGGCATATGCCTTTGGCCGGAATCGAACCTGGGACCCTTCAGTTCGCAGGCTGACACTCTTATCCATTGAGCTAAACCTGCTAGGGCCATAATCTATTTTGTGTGTGTGTGTGTGTGTGTGTGTGTGTGTGTGTGTGTGTTTAATATTCCAATATGGGAGGTTAAAAATGTAAATCAATGAGTAAATCTAGACATACATACATACAACTGGGGCAGCTCATATCTATACCTGTCTTGTGCCCTGGGGAAGAAACTGAGTGAATGAATATGAACTGAAACCTTGGGACCCCTGAGCCCGTAGGTCTAACTGTGTAAACCTCTTCTGTTTTGTGGAACCACTGAGGGGAAGTGCGCTAGGTAACAGGTGATCAAAGAAGAGGTGGCTTGAAGCTCTCCCTGCCACGTCAGCTGGAGGTTGGGTGTGATAGTTATCTCGGCTGGTATAAGGACAGAGGTATAAGGACACTCCCATGGGCAGCAGTGGACGTTGACAAGGGCCTTGCTTTCCCAGGGCATAGCTTTGGGGTGTTTCAGAGCCAGCAATGACACCCGGTTCCCAGATTCCATGGCAGCCAGGCCCGAGGGTAACACCTTCCAGAGCAGCCAGCCTTGACGGTGATCACTGTGACTTCTCACGTGGGGGAAGGGGGTGGGGCAAAGAGAGAAGCGGAGGTCTAGATTTCCCACTGATCCAGACCTGTGGGCTTGTGCTGGCAAACCAGAGACATCTCTGCGGTGAGAGCTTGTGCTGGCAAACCAGAGACATCCCTGTGGCGAGAGGCTGTCAGTAAAGCAGGGTTTACTCATTACCCAGGCCCTGAGTTACACAATTGTATCATCACAGTTTATGGGAACGACTAGCTCTGATGATGATTCAGAGGTGTGCCCCGGAGTATTCTCCCTCCTCCCCGGTCCCTTGTGTAATCTCGGGCAGGTCGCTCTTCTCTAAATTAGGTTAATAAATACCTTGCCTTTCTGCCTCCAGGGTGGTTGTGAGGATCTTAAGAGAGAAAACACACGGAACTATAATTTTGGTGAATTATCACGCGCTATGCAAACGTTAAGCGTCCTTATTACTCTGAGGGACTGGGTGATTTATATCTGAAAGCCCCTTGTTTCCTGTTATTCTCTGTTAACAATGAATGCGTAATTAGTGCCTTATAAAACTAGACAGTAAGAAGCAAATGCAGAGAAGCTTAGCAGATAGGGTGATCTTCCTGAATGCTCCTATGTTACAAAGGAATTCCTGGGAATCACAAAAATCTTATCCGGTTCATATTTAATAGTTATATCCCTGAATGCACTCTCATCAATTGAGACAAATAAGTTACGATATATTCCATAAATAATGCCGATCATTAGCTTATAAATCTCAATTTCATGAGTCACTATTTCCTCTATTTCAGTTGGGAACTCCCACAGCCCAAGCTGCCAAACTGTTCTATTGCCCATGGAACAAAGCTGGCCACCACCTACTTTGGGATGGCCCGCAAACTAAGAATTATTTTTGACATTTTGAACTAGTTTTGTTTTAAATCCAAAGAGCAATATTTCAGGACACAAGAAAATTATATGAAATTTAAACTGCAGTGTCTATTTATTGCAACGCAGCCACACCCGTTTTGTTTATGTACCGGCTACCGCCGCCACGCAGGTGAGGAGTTGTGAGAGGGACCATATGGTCCTGAAATATTTCCTTTCTGGTCCTTTGCGGAAGAGCTTGCCTATCTATCTCTAGAATAGGGGCTTCAAAGGGACAGACACTTTTTTTTAAGTATATTTTATTGATTTTTTACAGAGAAGAAAGGAGAGGAATAGAGAGCCAGAAACATCGATGAGAGAGAGACATCGATCAGCCGCCTCCTGCACGCCCACTACTGGGGATGTGCCCGCAACCAAGATACATGCCCTTGACCGGAATTGAACCTGGGACCTTTCAGTCCCCAGGCTGACGCTCTATCCACTGAGCCAAACCGGTTTCGGTGGGACAGACATTTTTTAAAAAGTAGGTTGCTAGCTACCTCGTAGGATAAATAAACTTGGATTTTATGGATTCAATTTATGCCTATGCAATAACAGAAATTAACAGTTATGAGGAGATCAACCGAAGGACTTGTATGCATGCTTATAAGCATAACCAATGGAAACAAGACACTGGGGAGTGAGGGCATTATGAGAGTGGAGGGGGGCAATGGGAAGATATGTACACATGTAATACATTAATAAAAAATGGAAAAAATAAAATTTAAAAAATGAACAGTTATGGTTTAATATGCAATGACTAAATTTGAGTCAGGTGAGCCCATGAAGAATTGACTAATCATTCTGGGAAGCTCTTTGGTAATGTCTGCTAAAGCTGAACACACTCAGACCTCAACAAGGAGAGAGTGTGGGCTTGTGCTGACAAACCAGAGACATCCCTGTGGGGAGAGGGATGACCTATAGGTTCCACTTCCAGGTGCTTGCCTAGGCACCTAACTTTTCTTTAATGGGTGTAGACCTGGAGTCACAAGTTCAAGTACATACAGAGAGAGGGATCAGGCAAGTAGCATTAATTGCTGGCCAGAAGGGCATTTTTAGTGGCAGTGGTTTAAGAGTATACACTGGCCGAGACCAATTTGGCTCAGTGGATAGAGCATCGGCCTGCAGACTGAAAGGTCCCAGGTTCGATTCCGGTCGAGGGCATGTACCTTGGTTTCGGGCACATCTCCAGTGTGGGGCGTGCAGGAGGCGGCTGATCGATGTCTCTCTCTCATCGATGTTTCTGACTTTCTATTCCTCTCCCTTCCTCTCTGTAAAAACATCAATAAAATATATTTTAAAAAATAAAATAAAATTTTTTAAAAAAGAGTATACACTGGACACCCTTTGGCATAGCCGCCCTTCACTCTTTCATCCTGCCACCATGTCTAGACTTCAAAGGTTCTGCCTCTCCCTCTCAGTGGCTGATTGCTCTTGGACAGGCACCTTACCCCTGTCAAGTGCCAGTGGTACAGTTGGTACTCTGTCTAGGTCTCCTTGAAGGGGCGTGCGCCATCTCCCAGCTGCTGTGAGTGTTGCCTGCTAGCAGCTCACACTGCTCCCTTCCCTTCAATCGCCTTGCCCCAATGTGTTTGGGAAACGAAGCCCCCAGCCAGTAGCTGATGGTCCTGGGGGTACGAAGGGCAGGCGATAACTGCAAGGTCCTTCCCGTTCCAGATCTCACAGTGGGATGGGGCTGAGGCTAGACTGGCTGAGTGGTTTTGTCTTGCATCCTGTTTCCGTCACCGAGAGCCCTCCCCCATAAATCACTTGCACCAGAACCCATCTGCTTCTCGGGAACCTCAGCAAAGTCAAAGGGACCATCGCCTCCTTTGTTTCCCGCACGAGCCAGGGAGCCTGGCCATGCTGAAAGCACCATGTCAATTGCAACACAGCCCTGGATTCCCCAGGGCTCTGTTTCTGCGCTTGCCAGCTTTCCTTTTTTTTCTTTTTTTTAATATATTTCATTGATGTTTTACAGAGAGGAAGGGAGAGGGGTAGAGAGTTAGAAACATCGATGAGAGAGAGACATCCATCAGCCGCCATCTGCATATCCCCCACCGGGGATGTGCCCATAACCAAGGCACGTGCCCCTGACCGGAATCGAACCTGGGACCTTTCAGTCCGCAGGCCCGATGCTCCATCCACTGAGCCAAACCAATTTCGGTGCCAGCTTTCCTTTGATTTCAGAAAAGCCCCCGGGAGCTCTCCAATCATCCCCCTTGTTTGGTTTCAGGTTGGCCCAAGTCCCTTCTCTTCCCTGAAACCCAGTGGTTCTCAACCTTCCTAAGGCCGCGACCCTTGCATACAGTTCCTCATGTGGTGGTGACCCCCAACCATGAAATTTTGCTACTGTGATGCATCGTGATGTAAATATCTGCATTTTCCGATGGTCTTAGGCGACCCCTGTGAAAGGATCATTCGACCCCCAATGGGGTCGCGACCCACAGGTTGAGAACCGCTGCTGAAACCAGTCTGACCTTCACTATGATGATGGGGGGTTCAGGCCTGACTTAACGTAGCGTTGGGGAGAGGAGCCGTGCTGGGAGGATGACATCAGCTGGAATCCTCCGGGAAAAGCTAATGGATGACTCTCCTGTTTCCCTGGCAGAAGCCACCAGCAGTGTCGCCGGGAAGGCTTCCCATCCTTTAATCCGCCAGGAATTCGCCTTGCTGAGCAGCTCATGGGTTACCCAGGCTTGTGTTTCCCTGAGACCTTTCGGGCTCCCTGGAGGCCAGGAGAGCTGAATTCCTTCCATGGGTCATCATCACCCGCTGCTGGATCTCTTTGTCTCCAGTCCCGTTCAGAGAAGGCTCCAGAATCCCTCTGGGGCTTCTTATCACTCAAAATCTCCTTTTCTACATCTCATTCTCTGGGTGAGCATGCGTGCGCCCACGGATGCAGGGAGTGTGTGTCCATGTCACAGAAGCAGAGGAGGGAGGTGGGGGGGAAGGCCAGGAGGGTGGTCGGATTTCACATCGCCAAAGCGGGGGCTGGAGAGAGAGGGCGACACCACGCCAGCCCAATGCGTGCCACTCAGTTACTCACGGATTCGCCGGGAAACAGATCCTTCTGACCCAGACTCTGCCCTCTCGGTGGTCAAAGGCAGCTTTTGTCAGGGCCAGGGATGGTGCCTCGACGCCGGTCTCCTGTAGTTTGGCCCGAGACAAGTTTCAGCCCGAGCCAAGCGGAGATGGAGCCGGATAACATTGGAAGATGGGAGCCCGCATTCTGGTTTCCAGGGGCATGGCCTCCTCGCCCCTCCGTCCATGCGAGTAGCCGGTCTCAGGGCAGACGTGCTTCCGAGGGAAGAGTACAATGTGACAGGTTTTTCCGGCTTGTTCCTGATAACCGGTAGCTGCCAAGGGAACTGGTAGGTTCCTAATAACTGAGGGTCCACTGTTTGCAGAGCACCCACTGACGGGGTTCAATGGACCCACACACTACTTTTTATTTTTTTTAATATATTTTATTGATTTTTTACAGAGCAGAAGGGAGAGTGATAGAAAGTCAGAAGCATCGATGAGAGAGAGACATCGATCAGCTGCCTCCTGCACGCCCAATACTGGGATGTGCCTGCAACCAAGATACATGCCCTTGACCGGAATCGAACCGGGGACCTTTCAGTCCGCAGGCCGACGCTCTATCCACTGAGCCAAACCGGTCTCGGCCACACTACTTTTTGAAAGTCTGATTTTGGCCACAGAAGGGCTCCGCCTTCCGGTTTACCACAGTCCCCAGTGCTCCTTATGGTCGATCACAACCGACAGGACCTGCCTGGCTGCTTCCTGTGGGCACAGGCCTACACCCATCGTGGACACACACTCCCTGAGAAAGAAACAGGAAGACGAAGCGGGCAGGGAAGGTTCCCTCCAGGGGAGGGAGAGGCCACTTGGAGTCAATAATAAGCCAGGGCTATTCTTAGCAGCATGGAGAGCAGGAGGAAGCAGGTCTACGGCTCTGTTCTGGACTTTCAGACCTGGAGCCTGTGTGGACCCAAATGCCTGAGAAGATGGGGGGCTTACAGAAGGGGCTCTGTGGAAGGAGCAGTATTCCCAAGGCAGGAGAGAGAAGGAGGTGGGTGTGAGGGCCTAAAGTCAGTGAGGACACTCTGCCTCCTAATTACTCTAACTCTCCTTCCCCTTTCCCAGTGAGTCAGCCACCCCGCTACTGGTGTTCTCATTATGGGTCAGGCATTGCTACTTTCCCTCTTAAAGGGGATGCCCCTTTGCCTTGAACAAGACATAGACAATGTTTTCCCTTATTGTTTCTTCATATACTCTTCTAGAATTCTAGCTCGGAAAAAGACACGAGAGCTGTTGAAGGCTTCTTACCTTTTAGAAAGAGGCTGGAGCCAAAACTGGTTTGGCTCAGTGGATAGAGCGTCGACCTGCAGACTGAAAGGTCCCAGGTTTGATTTCAGTCAAGGGCATGTACCTTGGTTGCAGGCACATCCCCAGTTGTGGGTGTGCAGGAGGCAGCTGATCAATGTTTCTATCTCATCGATGTTTCTAACTCTCTATCCTTCTCCCTTCCTCTCTGTAAAAAATCAATAACATATATTAAAAAAGAAAAGAAAGAGGCTGGAGATGGCTAAGAGATAATGTGTGACTGAGTAACCCAAACCAAGCCCTTCACGTTCGTTCTTCTAGAAATCTGTGTCTTGAGCACAGGTACGTAAAAGTAAAAAAAATCTGTCCTGATGTAGGTTCCTTAAAGGGATGGCCTACTCACTCCTGCTATCTCCACTACCCTTATTTCTCTTCTTTGAGGGGCCAGACAGGTCAAATTCTCTAAATTCTCCGAGCTTTCCCACATCATTCCGAGGAGGTCTTTCAAAGGTCAGCTTCTATTGCTGGCAACCTGAGAATCCTGCCTGGTACAAAAGTCCCTGAAATACGTGAGACTGAGTAAGCCTCACACGAGTAGCTAGGAAGGATGAGTGGCTTGTTATAGGTGAGAAGGACATTTTTTTTAAAATATATTTTATTGATTTTTTTACAGAGAGGAAGGGAGATGGATAGAAAGTCAGAAACATCGATGAGAGAGAGACATTGATCAGCCGCCTCCTGCACGCCCCACAGTGGAGATGTGCCCGCAAGCAAGGTACATGCCCCCAACCGGAATCGAACCTGGGACCTTTCAGTCCGCAAGCCGAAGCTCTATCCACTGAGCCAAACCGGTCTCGGCAAGGACATTATTTTTTTAAGAACATTTTTTATTGATTTCAGAGAGGAAGGGATAAGGAAAAGAAAGATAGAAGCATCAATGATGAGCTGCCTCCTGCATGCTCTGCACTGGGGATCGAGCCCACAACCCAGGCATGCGCCCCCAACTGGAATTGAACCCGGGACCCTTTCAGTCCCCAGGCCGATGCTCTATCCACTGAGCCAACCCAGCTAAGGTGGAGAAGGACATTATTAGCAAAACCTCTCAAGAACTCTGCTTGGCCTGGTTTGAGAGGAGACATCAAAGAAGTGTGAGAAATCAGGTAGAAGATGGGCAAGTCCCTTTTCACTTAAAAAGTCCCTTTTTACTCCTGGTTCATGGGTTGAAGCTCAACCATTGAGCCACACCAGCTGGGCAAGGGTGGCAATTTTAAATGGAGAGGCCAGGGAAGTCTCACTGAGAAAGCGACATTTGGGCAAAGACTCAAAGAACAGCAACTGAACCATGGGTTATGTGGGCAAAGAGGGTTCTCGGCAGACAGAGGGGCCGGAGCAGTGGTTCTCAACCTTTCTAAGGCCACGACCCTTTAATACAGCTCCTCATGTTGTGGTGACCCCCAACCATAAAATTATTCTCATTGCTACTTCATAACTGTAATTTTACAACTGTTATGAATCGTATCTGTGTTTTCCAATGGTCTTAGGCGACCCCTGTGAAAATGTTGTTCAACCCCCAAATGGGTCGCGACCCACAGGTTGAGAACCGCTGTGCCAGAGCAAAGGCCGGGAGGCAGAAGTATTCCTGATGCGTGCGAGGAGAGGGAAGGAGGACAGGTGGCTGTGGCACGGAGGGCAGAAGCATCTGGGTGAACAGCTGTGTGCTAATACCAGGCTGGGTCATCTGCAGCATTAACTGGCCCTTGACAGAGCCCTGATGGGTAGCATGTATGGAATGCCACGGTGTAAACACTCCTACCATCCTGGCCGGTCTCAGCCCACCCACGTGCCAGTGCTAAAGGTGGCGTTGAGAAGAGCTGTTGTACAGTTGGCTCCGGAGAGCCTTGGTGAGTGGGCTCGCTCTGCCAGCAGGCTGCTCGGTGGGAGGGCACTGAGCCCACAGTGGGATGTGGGATGGAGAGTGCTGGTCATTAGAACCAGGGGAGCAGCCAGGGGACCCTCAGAGTTGGTTCAGGGTCAAAGGAAGGGCACGAAGGATAGACTCGAATGCCAACACCAGCATTTACATGTCACCTGAGAAAATAAGCCTCTTTGAAGGGGACAGAAGACTCCAAACAGGAAATCGGCAGCATCAAGTCGCACTCGATGGTGTCCTGGCAGCCAGAGAGGAGGAATTCTCAGGAAGAGACCTGCTGCCAGGTAAAGCAGCGTCGGTATTGCCAGGCTGGGGAAGTGCCTGCTGCATCTCAAAGTTAGCAGGTTACTCCCCCCACTTCGCCTGAGCGGGGAGAACAGCAGCCAGAGTGAGAGAGGTAGCTGGCATGTGGGGGAATTCTGTTCGTTATCTACATAGCTAATTACGGCAAACCTCGTAGCTTGAAACAACAGTAAACAGTCATTAAAACGACAACAACGTTATTATCTGCTGGCAGCAGTGGGTCAGGAATTCAGGAGCAGCCCAGCTGGGTCGTTCAGGCCTGGCGTCTCTCAGGAGGTGCAGTGACGATGTTGACCAGGCTCCGATCATCTGTATGAAGCATGAACTAAGGCTGAACGACCCGGTGAGCAAGGTGGCTTGCTCATGTCTGTGCTGACTGTTGGCAGGAGACCTAAGCCTGCTGCACGAGAAGCTGATCCAGTCAGAGTACAGCAGGAGCCCTAACCGGTTTGGCTCAGTGGATGGAGCGTCGGCCTGGGGACTCAAGGGTCCCAGGTTCGATTCCGGTCAAGGGCATGTACCTTGGTTGCGGGCACATCTCCAGTGGGAGGTGTGCAGGAGGTGGCTGATCGATGTTTCTAACTATCCTGTTCCCTTCCTCTCTGTAGAAAATCAATAAAATATATATGTATATATATTTCAATATATTTTATTGATTTTTTTTTTACAGAGAAGAAAGGAGAGAAATAGAAACATCGATGAGAGAGAGAGACATCGATCAGCCGCCTCCTGCACACCTCCCACTGGGGATGTGCCCACAACCAAGATACATGCCCTTGACCAGAATCGAACCTGGGACCTTTCAGTCAATCCGCAGACCGATGCTCTATCTACTGAGCCAAACTGGTTTTGGCAATAAAATATATTTTTTAAAAGAGTACAACAGGAGATGCAGTGTCATTTATGACCTAGTCTCAGAAGATATACACCGTCATTTCCACAGTGTCTTGTTATTCACACAGACCAGCTATGATTCAATGTGGATGGCAGCACATAGATGCCAGGAGAAAAGGATCACTGGGGAGGTGAAGGGGGGTGGGATGGGCATCTTGGAGGCTGGCAACCACAACTGGGAGCAGACATGGCAGGATTGAAAGCCTGGTGGGGTTAATGGGCCTCGGGGTTGCAAACAGGACTCTATTATGCTTCGTGAAGTCCCAGGTATAGTTGGGCTCCCCACAGAGTGGTCAGCCAGGAGGCCCTCTGTGCCAGGACGCCCCCTGTAGACTGAGTCACAGGGAGATGTTTTTCTGAGGACCATAGAGCAGCACAGGTTGAGGTCTAACACGGAGCCCGATTGTGGAGCGCATTTCAAACACAGACGCCTTGGAAAGTACACAATGGCTGGACCTAGCAACCCGTGTTACAAGATAGAAATAGCATCATTCTCAGAAGAAGCATATTTACCCTGATTCAGGGTAGCCTGAATGATCAGGGTTTACCTCTGTCTACCTTTACGATTCCATTTTTTTCCAATAAGTCAAAGAGAAGATTTTGGGGGAAAGTTATTATTTTTGCAGGTTTGTGTGTCATAAATTCGATGGTATACACAATACTGCCTCTAACGTCTGAAGATGTGAGTCAAATCTGTGCAAACAACTACTTTTCTAATGTGATCACCTCTCGGTGCATCCTGTTGCTGCCATCTCGTGGCCACTTAGAGTAACGACAACTAGAGTGATGCCTTTGGTCCAAAGGAATCCTCCACCGGGCAATCCCATAGTTCCTCCTTCTGCACCATCCTCAAAGGTTAACATGGTGATGCGCGGGCAGGCTAAATGCCCATCGCAGATGGTGGATAACGAAAGGTTGAATTTATTTAAGGAAAGGGGATGGAGGATGGAATATCCAAAGGAAAGACCCGCACAGCATCCAGGAGCTGGAGTTTCATCCTTATATGCAGTCACTGGCAGAAAACTCTTATCAGTGGGACTGGGGGCTGAGTCGGTGGGCTTGGAATGCGGATGGAATGCGAGTGTGCGATCAGGTGTCTGTAGGACAGTCTCAGTTCCTTATATGGCCTGATGCCTGGTGTCCAGCACGTTTTCCTGGTCTTTGTTCTCCGGTGACAGAAAGCTTACAAATTAAGGATCATCCTGCCCTAGAGTCCTCTAACTAGCCAATGGTCGTCTGGATTCTGGGTGACTCCTTCCCTGCTTGGAAAGCAGTCTATACCCATGTTGTAAAGCTTTGATTTATTAGGGAGTTCTTTCTGATACCGACCCAAATTCTGCCGTGGTCTAATTTCTATCCAATCTGTCCTTTTTCTATTGTCTGATTTTTATTTTTTTTAAATATATTTTTTATTGATTTCAGAGAGGAAGGGAGAGGGAGAGAGAGATAGAAACATCAATGATGAGAGAGAATCATTGATTGGCTGCCTCCTGCATGTCCCCTACTGGGAATGGAGCCTGCAACCCAGGCATGTGCCCTTGGCTGGAATCGAACCTGGGACCCTTCCGTCTGAAGGCTGATGCTGTATCTACTGAGCCAAACCAGCTAGGGCTATCTTTTTATTCTTTTTCAATATTTGAGGGCATTACTAGGATCATATTTCCACTTTTTTTTTTCTTGACGAAATATTTTAGCTCCTTTTCCTCTCTTTACATGACACGATTCTCAGAGCCCTCATTCTGCGCTTCTCTCTTAGGTCAGAGTCTCTAGAAGCAGAGTCGGAGGTCAGGATTCTAGTGCAAGTGATCTTTGGGTGTGTGTGTATGTACTCTCCGCGGACAACTGTAGGGGCATGAGGGATGCAGGATGGGGCCGGGAACAGAGCAGAGCAAGGATGTGGTTTCAGCTGCTGATGAGCCTCATGCTGATCCCCGAGTCAGCTCTGAAGGCACCCCAGTTATCCCACCTTGAGGCAAGTAGCTCAGCCTTTTGCACTGTGTGTCCTTCAGCCATTGGCTCTGAGAGTTTGGGGGGTCGGGGTAACCTTCCTGAGCAAAGTGCTTCCCATTTGGGCAAGGGGCTTCTTCTTCTTCTTTTTTTAAAATATATTTTATTGATTTTTTACAGAGAGGAAGGGAGAGGGATAGAGAGCTAGAAACATCAATGAAAGAGAAACATCGATCAGCTGCCTCCTGCACGCCCCCTACTGGGGATGTGCCGCAACCAAGGAACATGCCCTTGATCGGAATCGAACCTGGGACCCTTCAGTCTGCAGGCCGACGCTCTATCCACTGAGCCAAACCGGTTTGGGCAAGGGGCTTCTTTTTTTAAAATATATTCTTTTTATTGACTTCAGAGAGGAAGGGAGAGGGAGAGAGATAGGAACATCAATGATGAGGGAATTACTGATTGGCTGCCTCCTGCATGCCCCATCCTGGGGATTGAGCCTGACATCCGGGTATGTGCCCTCCTGATTCATAGGTTGACCAGTGAGCCCCACTGGCTGGGCTGGGCAAGGGACTTCTAGGAGCAGGGTACAGCTGTGAGCTGTCAGCAGCCAGCAGTCACAGTGTGTGCGGAATGGCTGCCGGGGAAAGAGGACCTGTGTGCCTTCCGGTAAGATCTCCTCTCAGTCTCCACACCCAGACCGGGACCCACATATCTCAGAGGTGCTCTGAGTGCAGCATTCACAGGGACCATCACATCGCAGTCTCCTTAGCTCAGCATCAACAGTGTGGGCTCGCCTGGAGGCTGTGCTACTCTAAACACCAAGATGTTTCTCACATAAAATTGTTCCCCACCCAAGTGTGTCCCATCATTGCTTCTGGCACGGTGACACCAAAAGCAAAAGCACTTTTACGACGTTAACATGCCACGTGGCTGTTTTGAGTTCACGTTCTAGCCACCCGGTTGCTCCTTGAACCTGGGCTTTGTCGTCGAGCCCAGCCCTCTCTGCGGTGACCTGCAGACTTTTTAGTGTCTCTCTGTGGTGCCTTTCAATTGTCTTGTCTGTTCTTGACCTCTAATGGCTGCCTGGCTGTTAACATCCAGCTCTTCTGAGGTCTGGCTCGTGGCTTCCGCAGCACAGTTTTTCTGTTGCTGCCGTCCACTGAGCATCGCCTTTGCACTCTGGTTAAAATGCCCGAGGCCAAGAATCTCTGCAGAGAGCCAGCCAAGGTCTAACAGAAACCCCAGGCTGCGATAAGAAGACCGCCTGCAGGAGAATCAAGATTGCAATGCAGGTGAACGCCTCTCACCACCACAGCAGAATTACAGCTGAAACACAGAACAGCCACCTTTCAGAGCCGCCTGAAAGCTGGCTGTAGGAAGTCCCACGACTGGCAAAGTAAAGAAGAAAGCACACCAGGCTGGAGGAGGTGCTGAGGTGCGGACTGGGCTGTTCTGTGTAGGGTGTTTCTATTTCTATTTTCTTTTTCCTTTTTTAAAAATATGTTATTGATTTTTTACAGAGATGATGGAGAGGGTTAGAAACATCGATGAGAGAGAAACATTGATCAGCTGCCTCCTGCACGCCCCCTACTGGAGATGTGCCTGCCACTAAGGTACATGCCCTTGCCTGGAATTGAACCTGGGACACTTCAGTCTGAAGGCCGATGCTCTATCCACTGAGCCAAACCGGTTTCGGCAAGAGTAGAATATGATTGCTTCAACCTTTATCATTTGTAGACACTTATCCTTGATAGTTATCCTCCTCCATCCTCTGGGAGAATGTTTTCTGTGGATCCAATTACAGCATCACCTTCAGTGTGAGACCCAGAGAAGGTAGACTGCTTGATGCTCTCTCCCTGCCTCCCATCCTGGAGCTGGGATGGACGAGGTCACCCCTCGTCCCTGAACCTGATCCAGGTGATGGGCACAGCCCTCCCTCCCCAGGCCTCCACCGGCAGAAGGAGCCAGCTCACCCTTATGTCCCTCTGCCAGCCTAGCCTGAGACTGGCCCGCCCTTTCTCCCAAAGGGCATGGATAAGGGTCGGGACCACCTGCAGTCAGTCACGTCCTGTACCCCAGAGACATGCGTGTCCCGCCCATCCCTTGGGAAACACTGGCTCGCAGCATCTATTCGGAAGTGGAGAATCGTCTAGTTATTCACAGAGATTCCGTCCCCCCACCCCCTCAGTCACTTCCAGACCAAACACCTAACAACCTTGAGGGTAATGCGACTGCCTATGGTTTGGGAACCACAGGAGCAGCCTGTCCCGAGAGCTACCTATGGGTGTGAAAGCACTTCCCCCTAGCAAGAGCCACAGAGCTTTATTTATTATACATAAGCCGCATCCTCTTTTATTTGTTACTCTGTCCACCAAGCTCAGCAGGTCTTTTCCAGAGCTGGGCTCCTTTACAAGGCAATTTTTTACAGAGAGGAAGGGAGAAGGATAGAGTTAGAAACATCGATGAGAGAGAGACATCAATCAGCTGCCTCTTGCACGCCCCCTACTGGAGATGTGCCCTCAACCAAGGTACATGCCCTTGACCGGAATCGAACCTGGGACCTTTCAGACGGAAGGCCAATGCTCTATCCACTGACTCAAACCGGTTTTGGCTACAAGGCAATTTAAATGTGGTTCTGACATCAAGCAGGTCCCAGGGCTAAGGAAAGCACGCCCCCCAGTGTAGCACCAGGCAATGTCCCTGCTGAGGTGGCTCAACCTGGGTTTCAGTCACTCTGTGTGTCTGCATTTATGCGTCTGTCTACATTTAAAATAGGCAAGTCTCGCTAACGAGGCAAAAGCATTCAAGTTAGAAAAGGTCACGGTGAACAGTACGTTCTCTTATTATCCTCTCCCTGTTACCAGCTTCTGTGCCTCTTTTAATCATGTCTGTCCTTCCAATAGATGTCAGTTGTGCTGTGTGCATGCTACATTCATCATTCCCTTGAAACAGTGTTCTAGCCCTGGCCGGTTTGGCTCAGTAGATAGGACGTCGACCTGCAAACCGAAGGGACCAGGGTTCAATTCTGGTCAGGAGCATGTACCTTGGTTGCAGGTTCCATCCCCGGCCCTGGTTGGGGTGTGGGCAGGAGGCAATCAATGGATGTGTCTCTCTCACATTGATGTTTCTCTCGCTTTGTCTCTCCTCTTCCTTTCCACTCTCTATCAAAATCAATGGAAAAATATCCTCAGGTGAGAATTTTTTTTTTTAATATTTTTATTGATTTTTTTACAGAGAGGAAGGGAGAGGGATAGAAAGTCAGAAACATCGATGAGAGAGAGACATCGATCAGCTGCCTCCTGCACGCCCCCCACTGGAGATGTGCCCGCAACCAAGGCACAGGCCCTTGACTGGAATTGAACCTGGGACCTTTCAGTCCACAGACTGATGTTCTATCCACCGAGCCAAACCAGTTTCGGCCTCAGGTGAGAATTTTAATAAACTATTAAAAAAAAGAAAGAGTGTGGTAGTAATATTTAAAGAAATCTTTGCTCCTTTCCAATCACCTGTTTTAGTTTGGGTTTTTCTCAAAACCAGAGACTGAAGCAAGGGTGCGCTTAGGTGCAGTTTATTAGGGAGGAGATTGGGGAGCAGAAGGGAAAGAGAGGAGACAGTGAGACAAGAAAGAGAGAAAAAAACAACAGGAACATCATCAGTGAAGGTATCATCAAGAATTTTATTTCGGTAAGTGATTCTGAGACACCCAGTGAAGAAGGTGAGCAGGGACTTGGCAAAAAGTGTCCAGTTATTCACAATCAGTAAAACGGAGGTGTAACTGTTTGAGAAAGAGCGGGCTTTCTTGACCCTGGCTATGGGTGCTGGGTAGCTGGTGACTGAGAATTATATTGACCTCCATAGAGCAAGTATGTCCAACTCACAGCCCATGGGCCATATGCGGCCCCAACCAATATATATATATTTTAATATATTTTATTGATTTTTTACAGAGAGGAAGGGAGAGAGATAGAAAGTCAGAAACATCGATGAGAGAGAGACATCGATCAGCCGCCTCCTGCACACCCCACAGTGGAGATGTGCCCGCAAGCAAGATACATGCCCCCAACCGGAATCGAACCCGGGACCCTTCAGTCCGCAAGCCGACGCTCTGTCCACTGAGCCAAACCGGTCTCGGCCCCAACCAATATTTTTGCGGCCCAGCCCATATAACAGAATGTAAGAAACATTTTAATTGAAATTTCATAACTTAATTTTTACAGTATCCTGTTATACATAATGACTAATAATGAACTACAACGTTCGCTGATGACTGATGACTATAATCGTGTTGCATTCATTTCCCTTGCCTTATGCGCAGGCGCACCTTTTCTCTCCACTAATACCAGCAGGGTCTGTGTTAGCAGCCGACTGCCACGTCATTAGTCTTGGACTGACTGGTTTGGTGTGTGCGCAACAGGAAATATTTCGCTTTTGGAAAACAAGAAAAATAGGTTTGTTTGCGTTACGCTTACTAATTTGTGAATTATTCAGTGTCTGGTAAGTTAATGTTCAAGGAACAGTATTAATTTTTTATCAAAGCTTTCTATTATGTTGTGTTAATGATTACTCATTTATTTTAGCCCTTCGTATTCAGCATGTCTCTATTGAAATAAACCTAGGTTCCTATGAAAATCGAAGCTTTTGTTTTTTTTGCAGCCCACATAAACTTAAATCTTGTTTATTTGTCCCGTGTTAGTCTTTGAGTTTGACACGCTTGATTTAGGGTCATCCAGGAGATAAATAATTGACTCGTGGGGCAACTGCTTTCCAGCTGCCAAAATCACCCCCAAGCTCTTTTTTAAAAAATTATATTTGGCCGACACAGATTTGGCTCAGTGGATAGAGCGTCGGCTTGCGGACTGAAAGGTCCCAGGTTGAATTCCGGTTGGGGGCATGTACCTTGCTTGTGGGCACATCTCCACTGTGGGGCGTGCAGGAGGCAGCTGATCAATGTCTCTCTCTCTCTCATCGATGTTTCTGACTTTCTATCTCTCTCCCTTCCTCTCTGTAAAAAAATCAATAAAATATATATATTTTTAAAATTATATTTGTATTGATTTCAGAGAGAGAAACATCAATAATGAGAATCAGTGATTGGCTACTTCCTGCATGCCCCACAGTGGGGATTGAGCCCCCAACCCAGGCCTATGCCTTAATTAGAAATCGAACTGTGACCTGGTTCATAGGCTGATGCTCCACCACTGAGCCACACCAGCTGGGTTCCCAGAAGCTTTTTTTATCGCATTAAGAAAAACAGTCCCAGCCGGATCTGGTTTGGCTCAGTGGATAGAGCGTTGGCCTGTGGACTGAAGGGTCCCAGGTTCGATTCCGGACAAGGACGTGTACCTTGGTGGCGGGCACATCCCCAGTAGGGGGGGTGCAGGAGACAGCTGATCGATGTCTCTCTCTCATCGATGTTTCTAACTTTCTATCCCTCTCCCTTCCTCTTTGTGAAAAATCAATAAAATATATTTAAAAAAAAAAAAAGAAAGAAAAAGAAAACGGTCCCAGATGCTGCTTTTCACAAGCCTCATACTGAAGTCTCCTTACGTGTTTCTCAATACACTAGTCCGCACAGTGGCAGCCGTTGTTATCACGCTCATTTATGTTTCACGAAGTGTAACAGGAACCGTGGAGGCAGCGAGCGAAGCTGAAAGCTGTGTGAATAATGCATGTGCCGCACAACTGATAGGCACCCTTGTCATCGTAACATCACTGAACGTGTGAGGGCACAGAGGCGCCAGGTGGCAACACGGTCCGCAGTCTGCCTGCCTTCTGCCCGGAGGCTGGTCATGAAGAAGGGGCTGGAAGTGAAGCTTTTTGTTTTCAGCTTAGGGGAGGGTGTCTCCAGGGTCAGTGAGCAGGAAAGCCACCTGAGGATGATTCTTACACAATCGGCTTCTGTCCCCCCTCCCTCTCTCCCTCCTTCTCTTCCTTCCTTCCAACAGATGTCTCTTAAGCACCTGCCGTGTATCAGACAGTGCCTTGGGCCCAGGAATCTGCATATTAACAAGCCCTCTACATGCTTTTCAGGTAGCTGGTCCACAGAACACATTGTAGGAGGAGGTGGCTTAAGGAAGCCTGTAATGGAGACAGTGGTCCTGTAACATCCGTTTTTTGTTGTGTTTTTTTTTTAATATATTTTTATTGATTTTTCACAGAGAGGAAGGGAGAGGGTTAGGGAGCCAGAAACATGGGTGAGAGAGAATTGATCAGCTGCCTTCTGCACACCTACTGGGGAGGTACCCGCAACCAAGATACATGCCCCCGACCAGAATGGAACCCGGGACCCTTCAGTCCGCAGGCCGACGCTCCATCCACTGAGCCAAACCAGCTTCGGCCCTGTAACATCCGTTTTATCCAGCTCCTATCCAGATGCTGTGTGGTATTGAGGTATTCACGCTTCTGTGCTCAGCCATGTGCTTCGGGAAAGGCTCG
Organism: Lasiurus borealis; assembly: GCA_004026805.1. Taxonomy (NCBI): domain Eukaryota; kingdom Metazoa; phylum Chordata; class Mammalia; order Chiroptera; family Vespertilionidae; genus Lasiurus; species Lasiurus borealis. The sequence continues at coordinate 46,632 of PVJN01009453.1, forward strand.
CCACAGACCCACAGGGCGGGTCTGATCGGTCGGTGGCAGTCACGGTTTTCCCATCCCCCTGGGCAAGGACTGGTTTACATGTGGCCAGGTGCTGCTGTTCTGACCTGAGAAATGGGGGGAAATCTGCAGGAGGCTTCTGGGAAAGATGGTCTTGCTCCCCAAAAGAGACACACTGGAGAAGATGGTCTTTGCCCGACCCCCGGACATGGGTGTGTCCAGATGTGAAGGCTGGCACTGGAGCGGCCACCTTGTGACAGCAAGGGGAGACTGGTCCAAAAATGAAGGCTGTCTGCGGACTGAAAGGTCCCCAGGTTCGATTCCAGTCAAGGGCATGTACCTTGGTTGCGGGCACATCCCCAGTAGGGGGCATGCAGGAGGCGGCTGATGGATGTCTCTGGCTCTAACCCTCTCCCTTCCTCTCTGTAAAAAATCAATAAAATATATTTTTAAAAAATGAAGGCTGTACACCAGGATGACAGGGCGACCAGATGGAAAGAATGTGGAGGATGTCGTTGAGCCACCTAATGGTCCGGCCCTGAAGCTGTCCTTTCCTTGACCTTTCAGCTGCGGGACAATCCATTTCCTTGTTGTTTAACCCGATGAACTTGAGATTGATTTTTTCCTTCTGCTAAAATATTCTGATTGTACTGAATTTGTTTGTGCACTTAGAAAAATATATATATTTAAATCCTCACCCAATATTGATTTTAGAGAAAGGAAGGAAGAGAGAGAGAGAGAAAGAGAGACAGAGAAACATTGATATGAGAGAGAAACATCATTGGTTGCCTCTCATATGCAACCCAACTGGGGACCAAACCTGCAACTTAGGTATGTGTCCTGATGTGGTATCAAACCTAAGACCTGCCCTAACTGGTCTGGCTCATTGGATAGAGCGTTGGTCTGCCAACTGAAGGGTCCTAGGTTCGATTCCGGTCAGAGGCTAGTGCCTTGGTTGGGGGCACATCCCCAGTGTGGGGTATGCAGGAGGCAGATGACCGATGTTTCTCTCTCATCGATGTTTCTAACTCTCTATCTCCCTTCCTCTCTGTAAAAAATCAATAAAATATATTAAAAATAAATAAATAAATAAATAATTAAGATGAATAAAAATTTAAAGTTCATTTCTTTAGTCTCATGTCAAGTACTTGATAGAGCCAGTAGCTACCATATTGAACAGAGCAGACGTAAGTGTTTCCATCAGCACAGAAAAATATACTGGGCAGCATTGTAAAGTGCAAATCATAACACAGAGATGCCCTGCCCTGATGCGTTTGCATCCCAGTGACGGTCAATCATTGGCTGCCCTGTGGAGAATGGGAATAACCTTGAAGGGACCTCCAGAGAGGTGGGTCCCAGCAGTCAAGGGCCATTCCCTAGGACAGAGCACAGGAGGCCCCAGCACCCACAGAGCTCCACATTCAGCACTGGGTGAGAAGATCTGGGTGGAGTACCCACAGCAACTCCTATCGGGGTGTCACCAGGCATGAGCTGGGATGCCATGCTTTTGTCAGAGTGATTGGGCAGCACCCTTCCCACTGACCCACATTTCAAATTCAGCTTCTCTCTGGGAGCACCTTGGATCCCTGTCCATCCAATGGTTCAGACACACATCCACTGGATAAACATATCTGATGGGTGGGTCACCCCAAAGATCCTGGGATTTCAGGGGGGACAGTGGAGAAAGGGAACTGGCCCCGTGAGTAAGACCTAGATAAAGAGCCTGAATGCCAAAGAGTGGTGGTGACACTGGACAGAGCGTGGAGCGGCTGCCGAGGCTGTCTCATCCAGCCTCTGTGTCCTATTAGAAAGAAGCTGAGAATATAAATGATCGTTAGCTGCTATAATGTCAGTATGCTACTGTAAGTACATTTTTCTGTTTTATGACGGTCTACTCTTTGGTTACCTCTTCCAATGACACCAATTTTGTAACACCATTTCTATATATAAAAGCCTAAGCGACCATCTGACCGTCTGACCATCTGACCGGTAGCTGTGATGTGCACTGTCCACCATGGGGCAGATGCTCTTACTAGCAGCTATGATGGGCACTGATCACCAGGGGGCAGACACTCAATGCAGGAGCTACTGAGCTTCAGGGACTTGGCAGCTGCAGTTCTCAGGTGATGTACCTGGAACCAGAGAGGAGGGAACCTGATTTTGGGGTGTGTTATCCGAGAACTGCCCTCTCGCAATCCAGGACTCCTTGAAGGATGTTGGAGAGCCAATTTCAGCTTGATCCCCACAGGCCAGGCTGAAGGACTTCACTGGTGCACAAATTCATGCACCGGGCCACTAGTCTTCTATAAAGAGAAGTAATTCAGTCTTTCCTCTTGCATTTACATATATATATATATATTTTTTTTATTGATTTTTTACAGAGAGGAAGAGAGAAGGATAGAGAGTTAGAAACATCGATGAGAGAGAGACATTGATCAGCTGCCTCCTGCACGCCCCTACTGGGGATGTGCCCACAACCAAGGTACATGCCCTTGACCAAAATTGAACCTGGGACCTTTCAGTCCATAGGCTGACGCTCTATCCACTGAGCCAAACCAGTTTTGGATTTTTTATTTTTATTTTTTTTAAAAATATTGCTACTTTAGGAACATCTCTTTTTGCTTCAGAGCTCGTTTGGGAAATGACACGTCTCTACCTTCCTCCTCAGCTTCTCAATTATGGGTTACTTCTCATCTGGGGGAAAGGTCTCTGTTATCAGCCATGTGATTGCACTCTCCTTGGCCTTCCAATAGCTGCTGCCAAAGGGGCTGGTCCTGCTCCAGTCAGGTGCTCACTGCCCGGGGGTGGGGTGTGGTGGGGAGGGGTGCCAGTGCTGGTGGTGCCGGAGGAGGTGGCATGAGTCTGAGTCATAGTCATGCCTGAACAGGAAGCAGGGGAGTTTCTCATTCAGATTCTTCCCCTTGGGGTCAGAGGTAGAATCCAGAAGCCAAAGACAGAGGTGGGGGAGGATTTAGGGGGTGTTTTATCCATTCCCCTCAGTGCACAGCAGCCCACCTTTCAGCGGCCAGCTCCTGCCAGTCTCTCTGAGGGCGGTTCTCTGGCCACCAAAGCCCACTTCGCTCACCTGTGTGGCAGGCTGCAGGTGTCCATGAATTTCTGTCCCTCCCCTTGCTTCCTCCCCACTCTCCACTGGCCTTCAACCAATGACTAATGGGAGTTAGCTCCTCTCCCTTAGGTGGCAACCTGAGTGTGAGTCTACACTGGCTCGCAGAATCACAACGGAGCTCCAGTTATCCGTGGGGTAGATGGCTTAATAATGTCCTCATTTCTGTCTTCCTTTCACTTTTCTTCCTCTTTAGTTCCCAAATGAATGACTTGCATTGAGTCATTGTCTCAGCATCAGCTTCTGAGGGAACCCAGTGAAGACACCAGGTAAAGCCCACCAGGACTTTTGTCACTGGAAACTGGGGGACGCGGACATAGTACCGGCAAGCTGCCCCGCCCAAGTCCTAGCATCCCCATCGGGGCGCAGAGGCCGGAGTAGGATGCCATGCCTCCTCCTCAGCCGGAGATTCGTTTCGTTCTGAGTGAAGCTTCTTCACCAGGGCATGAGGCATACTACGTGCCTCTGACTCCTGATCACTCCCATCGGTTATAAAGCGGATACTTTGTCCTCCATCTGCCCGCCTCCCGCGTTTATCTCTCAGCTGGCTCAGAACCTGAAAGGAGAGTAGCAGGTTATGAATCGAGTCTCCTGAGATCATTACAATGAGTATGGTAGAAGATGGGAACTCAGAATGAGCTAACTCCACGGAGATGGGTCAAGGGGTGGCCAAATGCTGGTCACTGGCCTTTGGAAAGGAGCAAGTCTATGGTCCATCCAGGAGGAGGAGGAGGAGGGAGAAGGAGATGCTAGGTGACATGCTAGAATAAGAATCCAGGAACGGACAAGAGCCAAAGCCGAATGAATAATCAGAACACTGGGGATGTGATCCTGTTGATGAGACCAGAGCTCAGTTATCAGACCCGGGTCACTGCAGCCAGAGTGAGGTAACGCCATCTGAGCTGAGCCATGGGCTGGGGGGCGGAGCTAGTCAGATGCCTCCTGTCACGGGCTGTGAGTGAACCTGGGCTGCAGCTGTGGACAAGAGCGAACCGGTGGCTAAGGCAACTGGCTGGCACTGATGGATTTTGTGACCAAATATTTAAAAGACTAGCTCAGTTGAAATACTAATGTTTTTTGCATGTAATATATATATTTTTAAAATATATTTTATTGATTTTTTACAGAGAGGAAGGGAGAGAGATAGGAAGTCAGAAACATCGATGAGAGAGAGACATCGATTAGCCGCCTCCTGCATGCCCCACAGTGGAGATGTGCCCGCAAGCAAGATACATGCCCCCAACCAGAATCGAACCCGGGAACTTTCAGTCCGCAAGCCGACGCTCTATCCACTGAGCCAAACCGGTCTCGGCTGAATGTAATATTTTATATTTAAAATCATTTTTCTTGAAATATGAATGCTTATTGCATGTGACATTATTATATTTTATTTTTTAAATTTTAAAAATATTTTTATTAATTTTTTACAGAGAGGAAGGGAGAAGGATAGAGAGTTAGAAACATCAGTGAGAGAGAAACATCGATCAGCTGCCTCCTGCACACCTCCTACTGGGGATGTGCCTGCAACCAAGGTACATGCCCTTGGCCGGAATCAAACCTGGGACTCTTCATTCCGCAGGCCGATGCTCTATCCACTGAGCCAAATCGGTTTTGGCAACATTATTATATTTTAAATCGTTTTTCTTGAAGATAAAAAAATTCTAAAAAAATAAATAAAATAGTAGCTCAAATCTACCCTTCTTGTTTGTAAAGAGGCAACACTATCCCTTGTCAGGCCACAGAGAGGAAGATGCCGTTCCGCAGCCTCCTTCGTCACATCTTGCAGACATTGGCCTTAAAAGCCCTCCGCCTGACTGGTGTCTTCCATCTTCTCTGTTAAGGTTCATGAATCATGAGGAAAGCCAGCTGCTCCAAACGACTTCAAATGTGGCCCATCCAGTCAAGTCACATTCCCGGTGAACAGATCGGGATTCTGTCCCTGACGGAGGGACCTGACTAGAACCAGCTTTCCCAGAGAGAGTTTGTCAGTCCGAGGGTGAACGTAGAAGGTAGGGGGAAAGCCACAGAAGCAAGAGTCTCAGGCACCAGAACCATGGACTCACTGTCAACAGGACTCTCTCTCCATCTAGTTCTCAACGCAGTTTGTCCTCACTCCTCATGGCGCTTTCATCTCACTCTCTCTGCAGGCAGGCCTTACCACACCTTTAATTCCCCGGCAGCCCCAGAGCCACGGCCTCTCAAGCTTCTCGGGACATTGAAAAGAGATCTGTCTGTCACTTCCCACGAAGAACACTGATTTACGCTGCTGAGATCTTGTGCCATTTCAGAGCCCAGCATATGACAGGTAAAATTAATACATGTTCTTGCCCAGCCAATATAGCTTAGTAATTGAGTGTACACTCATGAACCAGGAGATCACTAGTTCAATTCCTGCCCAGGACACATGTAGGGGGATGCAGGAGGCAGCCGATCAATGATTCTCTCTTGTCATTGATGTTTCTATCTTTCTCTCCCTCTCCCTTCCTCTCTCTGAAATCAATAAAAATAAATACTCTTGAATGAATAAGGTTATAAAGCCCATGTGACAGAGATAGCCCTCACTGTTGTAGATTAATAAACTTCATGTCTCTATCTTATGTGTACTAGCTTCTGAGAGCTGTCTCCTTTCAGTGTGTTGAGGAAATAGTCTTTGAGCCTGAAAGATGGAGAGCTTTGGTGAATTCAGTATATTTTTAAATATATATATATATATATATATATTATTGATTTTTTACAGAGAGGAAGGGAGAAGGATAGAGAGTTAGAAACGTCAATCAGTCTCCCACTAGAGACATGCCCGCAACCAAGGTACATGCCCTGGACTGGAATCGAACCTGGGACCCTTCAGTCTACAGGCCGATGTTCTATCCACTGAGCCAAACCAGTTAGGGCTCAGTAAGGTAATTAATGCCCTCCTGGACCACAGCCAGCTCTGCTTCCTCAAATGACCTATACCTGTGGTTGGCAAACTGTGGCTCTCAAGCCACAGGTGGCTCTTTGGCCCCTTCCACAAAGTACCACAGCCTGGGTGAGTCTATTTTGAAGTGGCATTAGAAGAAGTTTAAGTTTAAAAAATTTGGCTCTCAAAAGAAATTTCAATTGTTGTACTGTTGATATTTGGCTCTGTTGACTAGTGAGTTTGCTGATCACTGACCTATACTATTAATGTATAGATGGATTATATTATTAATGAAATATGTCTTCTCTACTTGAATCTCTACACTGAGACCTTAACTATGAAATCTATATGTTTCAAATTTACCTACACAATATTATTATGAAGTAATCCTATATAATAGAGGTAATATGCAAATTGACCATCACTCCAACACACAAGATGGCTGCCCTCATGTGGTCAAAGTTGGCCACCCCCATGTGGACACAAGATGGCTGCCACAAGATGGCCCGCAGGGGCGGGAAGTTGTGAGGGATTAGACAAGGAGAAGAGGGCAGTTGGGGGGGACCAGACCTGAAAGGGAGGACAGTTGGGGGGACCAGGCCTGCAGAGGAGTGCAGATGGGGGAGACCAGTCCTGAAGGGGAGGACAGTTGGAGGTGACCAGTCTGGCAGGGGAGGGCAGTTGGGGGCAACCAGGCCAGCAAGGGAGGACAGTTAGGAGCAATCAGGCCGGCACGGGAGCAGTTAGGTGTTGATCAGGCTGGCAGGGGAGTGGTTAGGGGGTGATCTGGCTGGTGGGCAGAAGTGGTTAGGGGCAATGAGGCAGGCAGGCAGGTGAGCGGTTGGGAGCCAGCAGTCCTGGATTGTGAGATGAATGTTTGACTGCCCATTAGGCCCAACCCTGGTGGGACATCCCTTGAGGGATCCCAGATTGAAGAGGGTACAGGCTGGGCTGAGGGACACACATCCCCTCTGGGGCTCTAGTCTATAATAATAAAAGAGTAATGTAAAAAAAAAAAAAAGAGTAATGTGCTAATTAGACTGGATGTCCTTCTGGACGACCTTCTGGTTGAAGCCAGAGCTGCGAGGGAAGCCCAGGTCCTGGATCCTAGAGGGAAGCCGGTGCTGGCTGCCGGGGGAAGGAAGACCTACTCTTGCACAAATTTAATTCATTGGGCCTCTAATCCTACATAATAAAAAGGTAACATGTAAATTGACCCTAATGGTGGAACAACTGGTCGCTATGACACACACTGACCACCAATGGGCAGATGCTCAACACTGGAGTTGCCCCCTGGTGGTCAGTGCACTTTCATAGGGGGAGTGTCACTCAGCCAGAAGCCAGTTCATTGGCTGGCGAACGTAGTGGCGGGGATGGGAGCCTCTCCCGTCTCTGTGGCAACGTTAAGGATGTCTGACTGATGGCTTAGGTTTGTGAGGAGTGGGCCTAAGCCATCAGTCAGACATCCCCTGAGGGCTCTCGGGCTGCCAGAGGGGTATCTAACTGCCAGGTTAGGCCTGAACCCCCAGGGAGCATGTTTTCCAGAGCACAACCCTCCTTGATGAGCCATGAAAAGGGGTTCTGCTGTCAATTGTGATTTGGAAACCTCTGATTGATTCATAATACACCTTAATATAGTAAAGGTTCTGAAAGGGACCTTAGTTAAGAAACCTACATGATCTGAAATCTGCTTAACCTTAACCAACCTCCTGCTAAACCTCCTGCTTCTACACACATCTCTGTTCCCTCCTGTTTTCATAGATGATCTGTTTCTTTCCACCCAAGGCCAGTCCCCTCATCTACGCCCAGCATGATATTCCCTCCCCCATTCTCAGGAATCTTTCATCTTTATCTCTTTCTGCATCAACATTTTCTTTCTCCTGGAGCTTTCCAATCAGCATTTACGCAAACTCAAGAGTCTAAATCCTTGCTTCAGTGTGGTCAATGGACCAGCAGTATCCACTTCACCTAGGCCAGTGGTAGGCAAACTCATTAGTCAACAGAGCCAAATATCATCAGTACAACGACTGAAATTTCTTTTGAGAGCCACATTTTTTAAACTTAAAGCTTTTTGTAATGCCACTTCTTCAAAACAGACTCACCCAGGCTGTGGTATTTTGTGGAAGAGCCACCACACTCAAGGGGCCAAAGAGCCACATGTGGCTTGCGAGCTGCAGTTTGCCACTTACTGACCTAGGAGCCTGATAGAGATGCAGAATCTCAGGATCCAACCCCACCTGCTGTTTGTTACCTGCAGTTTAACAAGATCACCACTTGTTAGGTGATGCGTGGACATTGAAGCTTCAGAAGACTTGATCTAAATCACAACCAGTTTTCTCTTGTAAAAATGCAAATCAGGTCTTATCTAATCTTTGCTAAAAACTCTGGTTTCTCAGATCCTTTCCCTTTCTCCCTCCCTCTTGCAACTGCTAACATTTCCCCAAACTAGTTTTCCAAGAATCTCCTCCGTTAACAATGGGGCAAGTCATTGGTTCCACCTTGGTGCCTGACTTTCTTGCTCAGTAAATAAAAAAAAAATAATAATGATAAAAAATATTTTTTATTTCAGAGAGGAAGGAGAGGGAGAGATAGAAACATCACTGATGAGAATCATTGATCTGCCACCTCCTGAACACCTCCTACTGGGGATTGAGCCTGCAACCCTGGTGTATGCCCTGACTGGGAATTGAACTGTGACCTCCTGGTTCATAGGTCGATGCTCAACTACCGAACCTCACCAGCCAGCCTGCTCTGTGAATTTTGCACTAACCTAAGAGTGTAGAATCCACGTGTAGAAGATGTTGAGCTTTTATCTGTGGTAGAAATGACATTTTCAGAGAGTGACTGTCATTTTCTGTTTGTTTGCAGCTCTCCACTCCTGGAATTGGAAGGGGCTAACCCTACAACTACACTTCCCAGGCTCCTTTGCCAGCTGGGAACTGCCAGTGGAAAACTCCCGGCAGAAGGAGGGTGGGAGAAGCCGGAGTGTCTATACAGAGGTGGCTCCACCTCTGTGGTTCTGGGCCTGTCCTGGACTCTGTTAGCACCGCCTCCTGCCCCAGGGATGGGAGCAGCTCTCTGCTCTTACTAGGCGCTCGGCTGCCTCACTGTCCTTGGTTTGGCTTTTTGGTTTTTCCAATACCCATGTAACTAGGTCCCCTCACCTGGTCTGTTTTCCTGGGTGGATCTTGACTGTTACATGGAGGTATCCGAAAATGGGAGTTGGAGGAGAGAGAACATTTGAGAACTAGGCCAATGTGGGAACCCCTTTCACGTGCCCCGTGATTCAGGGTTCCGGTTCAAGGTTTGGGTTCTGGAGAAGGCCGCACGCAAATGAAAAGAAGACTTAGAGAAGTATTAATTTGGGAAATGGGGGCCAGGCGGTAGTCCAACTCTAGTGGGAGGACTGCTACTCGCTCTGGCTTTACCATCCCTTTTATTAAGATGAAAGTGATAGAATACACCCTTCTCCCTTAGGCAGGAAACGCCAATAAAACCCAGTCAGTGAATTTAGGACTAACAGGTGGAGACTGCTTCAACTGCCAATATCTAGTAATTAGTTCTAACTCTTTAGAGCAAGTAAGGTTGACCAGCCCTCTGGATTCCCTGTCCACATCTCTCTATTATTAAAACAATGATCAGCTGAAACTGGTTTGGCTCAGTGGATAGAGCGTTGGCCTGCGGACTGAAGGGTCCCAGGTTCCATTCTGGTCAAGGGCATGTACCTTGGTTGCGGGCACATCCCTAGTAGAGGACCTGCAGGAGACGGCTGATCGATGTCTCTCACTGATATTTCTAACTCTCTATCCCTCTCCCTTCCTCTCTGTGAAAAATCAATAAAATAAATAAAAAAACAATGATCAGCTTCCGGCAGGCCAACACTACCTGACTTGGTGGACTACCTTGAAGTCAAGGTGCCTCAGGGAAAGTAATGGAGACGGGGAAGCATCCTCTGAAAGCTAATGTCCTCCACCCTGAGGGTGGGGGCCGGGGTGGGAAAGCTGTATAAATAGAGAAAAGGGCAGGTTACTGAGCACAATCCAGTTCCCTGCACCACCGCCACGTTTGATTCTGTTTTTGTTTTTTTTTTATAATATATTTTATTGATTTTTCACAGAAAGGAAGGGGGATAGAGAGTCAGAAACATCAATGAGAGAGAGACATCAATCAGCCCCCTCCTGCACGCCCCCTAGTGGAGATGTGCCTGCAACCCAGGTACATGCTCTCGACCGGAATTGAACCTGGGACCTTCCAGTCTGCAGGCTGATGATGCTCTATCCACTGAGCCAAACCGGTTTTCGGCGATTCTCTCCGGTTGTTGTCAGTAAGTCACAAACAAGTCAGTGTTAATGTGCAGTTGCCTCCGATGGAGGTCAGAGGATTTGTCCCACAACCGAAACCTCTTCTTTGGGGAACTACTTATTTTGGCTGCATCCCTAACCTGTCTGGGGCGGGGCAGCTACTGAATTGTCACAGTGGGTGGTTGGGGCCTAGTGTCAAATGTCAATATTTTCGCAGTCCTCCCACACCGCTGAGCTACAGCTTGCCCTGGCGTGTGCCCCTTAGCCCGGGAGGCCAGGCAATTCTTCCAGACACGATGGGAAAGGACAAGAGAGACTGTCTTCTCCCCTCAAAGGCTGTTCCTGAAGCGGGCCAGGGCACCCTGAATAACGCCCTTTCAAATGGAGTAAGAACAGAATTCTAGAACTACTCGAGTCTGGGACCGTTTACCAAGTGTGATTTTTTTTTTTTGCGGGCCGGTTCTGTAATGAGATGTAAGTCTTAACATTTAAAATAAAGAAAATGGCCAAAACCGGTTTGGCTCAGTGGATAGAGCTTCAGCCTGCAGACTAAAAGGTCCCAGGTTCGATTCTGATCAAGGGCATGTATCCTGGTTGCGGGCACATCCCCTGTAGGGGGCCTGCAGGAGGCGGCTACTCAATGTCTTTCTCTCATTGATGTTTCTAACTCTCTATCCCTCTCCCTTCCTCTCTGTAAAAAATCAATAAAATGTATTTAAAAAAATAAAATAACATGTACTTTTTCAGAAAATCGCAGGAGCGCTTGTTAAAACCCATCACCTTCCAGCTGTCCCAGGATCAGGAGATGAGGTGTCTACTGGGCCTCCCCCGTAGACAATCCTGAGGCCGGTTTCTCTGGAGGCGGAATCCGGAACTGGGATGTGTGCCCCTCGGGGAGCTGTGGAACCGGTGCTGGGGGAGTCGTCCAAGGTGAACGCACTCTCCAGAAAGGAATGCATCTCCATCTTTCACAAGCTGCTGGAGGCGGGAGGGTGGGGCTTTTGGCTGAGACTAGAGGCCCCGTTTGTCTGGCTGGAGTGAGGAGAGAGTGACCCAACCTCTTCTGGCTGCCATGGCAACCGAGGAGGGCAACTGGTGGGTAATTGCTCCCGGTACAAGGTGGGCACCCACGCTCATTCTCGGGGGGTCTAAAACAGTGGTTCTCAACCTTCCTAATGCCCGCAACCCTTTAATACAGTTCCCCATGTTGTGGTGACCCCCAACCATAAAATTATTTTGGTTGCTACTTCCTAACAGTAATTTTGCTAGTGTTGTGAATCGTAATGTAAATATCTGTGTTTTCTGATGGTCTTAGGCGACCCCTGTGATGGGGTCGCGACCCACAGGTTGAGAACCTCTGGTCTAAAAGGAACAGCCACAAAGCATCCCACACCTTTAGGAATGTGGACACTTGTCCTCTTGTTCCTGGGTTGGAAAGTGAAGCCTTATTCTTTTCGGATGCCTCACCCACTTTTACTGTCTTCATATATTCCTATAGGAACTAGTGGGTGTGGGTGGCAGTAGAGACACTGATGGCCTGATATTCCTATAGGAACGAGTGCCTGGAAACCCTTGTTCAGTCAAGATCCTTAGCTCATGCGTTAAAAAACAAATTTCTATGGTTAGGAAAGGCTTTATTTTTTAGCTCTAATTTTTAAAAATTACAAGTGGGATTCTTTAAATAATGATTGATGCTAGAAAAGGACTCATTGTTTACCATGCCTTTCCTTCCTTCTAAGGAGGCAGTAACCAGAGGATCCGTGGTTTGCTGAGTGCAAATGCAGCTTATTCCCTGTAACAACGGCCTTTCCTGCCCAGGAGGACGGAGCGAAGAGAGAGATAGGAGACAGCCAGATGGGAGAGGCGTGCAGAGGAGGCTGGGACAGAGAGGCCAGAGGCCCTGGACCACCCTGGACCAGGTGGAAAGGCTGGGCCAAGCAAGGCTGATATCTGCCTGGGGAGACTGAGGGTGACCCTGTCAGTGAATAAATGGTTTGGTAGAAAAGGCAGGATCAATAAGATGCATTGGAGTAAAGTACTGCGCACTACACAGTGCAAATCATGACTTTTGTTCCCCCTAAAAAAAAAAATCTAGACCAGCGGTTCTCAACCTGTGGGTGGCAACCCCTTTGGGGGTCGAACGACCCTTTCACAGGGGTCGCCTAAGACCATCGGAAAATGCAGATATTTACATCACGATGCATCACAGTGGCAAAATTTCATGGTTGGGGGTCACCACCACATGAGGAACTGTATGCAAGGTCGCGGCCTTAGGAAGGTTGAGAACCACTGATCTAGACTCTAGAAATTCTAGACTCCGGAGTAAAATATCCACATTTCTCGAATGCACAAGGGAGTCTGTTTTCCTTTGGAAAAGTCAAAGGACTATTCTGTCCTGAGATGGAGGTGGGAGAGGGGGCAGCACCTACCTCTGGGGTTCAGCCACATCTTGGTTTGATAAAAGTGTTATGTACAGACGAGAGGCCCAGTGCATGACTTTGTGCATGGGTGGGGTCCCTTGGGGTGGCCTGTGGGGATTGGACTCCAGCTCGCACCCCCAGGCTCGCAGCCTCAGCTCATACCCCAGCCTCACAGCCCTGCCTAACACCCTGCAGTGGCCTGGCACTGTCCCCTCACGCCCTCCACCATCCTACTTGCAGGGCAGTGGATCAAGGAGGGCCCTGCCCGGCTCTCTCAGCATCTGGAAGCTGGGCAGCGGCTCTGCCCCCGCTACTGCTGCTGCTGGTCCCTGTCTGTGGGGTGATCAGCGGAGTGATGGGCCCCATTTGCGCCCATCTGGGCCTGGCATTGCCCGCTCACCTGCTCCACCATCCCACCATGGTCCTGCTCTCATCACGGCCCATTGGGGCCCATTGGGGCCATCAGTGCCTCTACTGCCACCCACTCCCAGCACTGCGTCGTCGACACCCGCCCTGTTCCGTGCCGCCCCCTGGTGGTCAGTGCACGTCATAGTGAATGGTCCGACTCTCCGTCAAACAATTTGCATATTAGGCTTTTATTATATAGGATTTCAAATATTCAAAGCATAAAGAGGCACACAGAAGGAAAAGTGAAATTTGTAGTCCCCCAGTTTATTTTTATTTATTTTTCAAAATATATTTTATTGATTTTTCACAGAGAGGAAGGAAGAGGGATAGAAAGTTAGAAACATCGATGAGAGAGAGACATCGATCAGCTGCCTCCTGCACGCTCCCTACTGGGGATGTGCCCGCAACCAAGGTACATGCCCTTGACCGGAATGGAACCTGGGATCCTTCAGTCGGCAGGCCGAAGCTCTATCCACTGAGCCAAACCGGTTTCGGCCCCCCAGTTTAATTAAACTACTCAAGGTTGACCTACCCAAAACGAATAGTTTGGTGTGTCTCCTTTGACGTTTTCCTAAGTACTTATGGACACATACAAGATTGATTTTTTTTGGCTCAAAAAGAATTTGAGGTGGAAAACAATTTTCCTATCACATTTTGAAGGTGATGCTCCATTGCCTCCTTCTCCTTCAACATGTTGACATGTTTTGGATTAACATGTTTCGGATAGTTAATACACGCGTGGGACAGGGCTTTGCTGGGGCCCAACGAAGAGCACACAATGGCGTATCGATGACTTTGGACTCAAGTTACCCGACAAGCAGCTGGTGCCAGGAAAGCACCCTGACCCTCCCTTGTCTCTGTGAGGGCAGGACATCAATCTTTCATGTGACAGCTGTCCTCCCTGCACCCGGGGGACAACTCTTATTGCTGGAGTTAGACAACGCAGAGCCAAACAGTCTGTATCAACAAGCCTTGTTGCCTCTTTTCTAACTTAATACTTTGCCTGCAGGTCTGCTTGCCCAAAACACCCTCCCCCTCCCATCCCGTCAGCCTGCTTGCTCCCAACTGCCCCCCTGCCAGC
>PVJN01009454.1:0-62159 GCA_004026805.1 Lasiurus borealis
AGACATCCTTCAGAGCAAACCAGCCAGCCCTCACCCATGCACCAGGGCTCTATCTTATCTAATAAAAGAGCAATATGCAAATTGACCATCACTCCAACACAAGATGGTTGCCCCCAAGTGGTCAAAGATAGGTGCCCCCATGTGGATACAAGATGGCCACTACAAGATGGCCAGCAAGGGAGGGCAGTTGTGGGCAATCAGGCCAAGAAGGGAGAGCAGTTAGGGGGGACCAGGCCTGCCAGTGAGGGCATATGGAGGCAATCAAGCCTGCAGAGGAAGGCAATTAGGGATGACCAGGCTGGCAGAGGAGGGAAGTTGGGGTTGACAAGGCCTGCAGGGGATGGTAGTTGTGGGTGGGGGGCACGCCTGCAGGGGAGGGCATTTAGGGGGAACCCAGACCTTTAGGGAATAACAGTAGATGGGACCAGGCCTGCAAGGGAGGGCAGTTAAGGGGGGAGGAGTCCTGCAGGGGAGGGCAGTTAGGGGTGACCAGGCTGGCAGGAGAGTGGTTAAGGGGTGATCAGGCTGGCAGGCAGAAGCAGTTAGAGGAAATAAGGAAGGCAGTAAGACAGGCAGGCGAGCATTGGGAGCCAGAAGTCCTGGATTGGAGAAGGTGCAGGCTGGGCTGAAGGATACCACACCCCGCCTCCACGTGCAGGGATTTTGTGCACCAGAACTCTAGTTAATTAATAATTAACAAGTGCATATTATGACTCCAGTATTACTGAGAGGCAATATGGTGAGATCATGTGAACAGCAAATTGAATCCCCTTATACTAGTAAGCACAGGTGCACATTACAGAAAGCAGTAGGAATGATAAACAGGTCAGGGAAACATTAAAGTTTTATAGAAAAAAATCTCATTTATGAGGAAAAATGTTTTCTCATGTGTGAAAGCCTTTTGTTTCACACTCTTGAGTGGTTCAAGCGAGAAATAATCATATGATGGGTATATTCTTAGCATCTGCTATGTGTAAACAATCCAGTTATTTAATATTCTGCTATGCTATTCATTTAGCAGCAAAATAGTAATAACAGAATGTACAATACAGATCAGTATAGAAAAGGCAGATTATTGGGGATTATAAGTACAAACGTGTCTACATAACTAGATTAGTATAAAGTATCAACGTTATATGTAGCTGATGAGGTGATGTTAATTGCTGGGTGAATGAATATTTTGTGCGGGCTTATAGTTTGAACTAGGACTAGAGTAGCGGGGTGCTGGAGTTATCTAGTACAACTCAAAAGAGTTGATTGTTAATATTTTAAAAACTTGGAGAGCTGGTTTGTAAATATGGCCACTGTGAAAATTTAAAGTATACAATTGTAAAAGCCAACATCATAGTAAATAAATAAATACATAAATACTGGAAACTCATCACTTTATAATTGAATTAATATATTTTACTATTATTTATGTTCTTGTTGCTATTTATGCCTATTTTACCCTATATGGTGAAAATATTATACGATGCTGTAAAGCATTCTAAAAATTAAAGAGTGCATTCTATAAAATGTTGTAGAATGCTATTGCTCATTTTTTCCAACTCCACGTGCGGTGGTATTAACTTGTGTCATCTTGTCACTTAAAAATCATTGGCATTGGGATATTTTTATTGTGCAAGTCAGCAAATGCTACTAAATCAATGCTTAACTTACTATTTTTTTTCATTTTCTAGACTTGCAGAGTAAGTAAAGGAGAAAGCATAAATAAAGCATATTAAAAATAAATAAGACACTATATTGCGAATACTACACAAAGTTAAAGAATACTGGTATAAATAATAAAAACTATTGTTCAACTTAACAGAAAAAAAGTGACTCATATAGTTGACGAAAAAGTGATGTTTGTATAAACTCTTTTACCTATGTTAATATAAACAAAAATATCAATAGGCACACAAGCTAGAACTAAACTTGTATCAGTGACTTCAATGTCATCTTTGTTAATTAAGATAGTAATCAAGTGTTTATTTGCAGTAAGATTTTGTTAATATTCATTGAGTTGTAACAATAGGTTGCCTGCAGATGCAAGAGTTTGCCAAACATCAGTGCAAGCATTCTGTAAGAATCAGTAAGCTATGTAGACTTTAAATAAAGAGTAAAGCATATTTTATCATTATTTATAAATTGAACATTACATATCTTATATCAGTAAAACCTACAATAACCATACATAAAGGGTTGGCAAAAGTAGGTTTACACTTATTCATAAGGCAAATAATACAATAATTAGTAAACAATATTGTTCAAAAATACACTCCCTTTTGCATGCTCACAACTGTAAACCTACTTGTGTCCATCCCTGTATTTACACACAAGCACATATAATTATGCTTGTTAAATATTTATGAACATGACACTGAATGTTACAAATAAACAGACTTGAAAGAAGTGAGAAGAAAAGTTCCAGAAAAAAGAAAGTAAAAAGTACAAGTGCTCTAATGTAGATGCTTTCTAGCTTTTTTGAGGAAAATCTGTGAGTTCAGCATCTCTAAAACGAAAAGAAGAAGAGTAGATGATAACACTATGGCATGCTGGGCCAGATCATTTACTGTATGCACATTACGGTATTGCAATGCTTTTTACTTTAGCCACAAATGGGACAAAAAGTCATTACTAGGCTTTTGAGCAAATGAGTGATATGATCTGATATAATCTTACCTAATAATAGAAAAAACATGTAAGTTGACCATACCTCTGCTACGCCACCAGCCAATCAGAAATGATATGCAAATTAAACAAACAAAGATGGCAGATAATAATCAAACAAAGATGGCAGGTAATTTGCATTCACAGGTGCTGAGTGACAGGGGCTGGATGCTTGCATCATCACCATGGCAACGACACAGGTGTTCTGCCCCACTTCCCATGTCTCCCAGGGCCTCTGGGCAGTGTGGGAATGCGAGGCCTGAGTGGAAACGGGTTGGGCAGGAGTGGAAAGATAGTACTGGCAGCCAGGGAAAGGAAAGCCCATTCTAGCACGAATCTTCCTGCATCAGGCTTCTAGTTTAACATAATTGCTTTGGCTGCTGTTTTGGGAATTAACAGTGGAACAAGGGAGGAATTAAGGAGATAGCTTAAGAGATAATTAAAATAAAGTTAGTTAAAATGAAAATGAGCAGATGTGCTCAAACTCTTGGGTATATCTTGAAGGTAGTAGTTGCTGATGGAATAGATATGACTATGAAAGAAGAAAAAAATAAGAGTATGGACCAACGTTTTGGGGCTGAGATCTAGAAGAGCATGAGACCTGTTTTGGGGGGAGGTGGTTGGATTATAGCAATTTGATTTTGAACGTGCTCTGTGTTATGCATACTGGACACCCAGGCGGAGATGTTCAGTTGGCATATGGTACTGGTATGTTGGTGTTTAAAAGAACAGTTCAGAATAGCAAGAGAAATGTGGTCCTCATTAAGACAATATTTTAAAACCTTTAAGCTGAATGATATTAGCAAATGAATACTTGTGGAAAAGGCTCAACCACTGTGAACACTGCCACATGCCAGCAAATTTGGAAGAAAAGGTGGAAGCAACACATAACCAGTGATCGCTGAGAAAGGAAGAAAACCATCCTGGAAAGGTATTTTAACTAAGAGTAGCTGATTTGCTTAACAAATGCAGTTGCTAAATCAAGTATGATATCTCCTAAAAAGTATACAAAATGATTTTGATTCAGTGATATCATAATGCGAAATGTGGCGGCCACATATATACACTTACCAGAAAATACAAAATGAAGAAAAGGATATGCGAGGCATGTTGGAGTACCTTTTAAGGGCAAAAACACTGAAAGAGGGTTGTGAGGGAAAGGAGGTATTCAAATGGCAGTCAGTTATTTGGCTTAAATATTTGGTTCAGTATGGCAACCCTTTAAAGATTGGAAGTATAAGATAGAAATCAATGAAGAGAGTGTTGAGTCATGATTATATTGACTTTTATGAGCTTAAAAGCTATCAATGTGAAAAAAGACTGATGGGTAGTTGAACACAGGTGTTCAGTAGAAAGATTTGGTGAGTCAGGATGATAGTTATAAATAAGAGCTGGATTTTATAACCTTGCCCAACGTAACAAAGAAAGTGCCATGAACTGCAATTATTTACTCTCTATTCAGTCTTCATTCCTTGCATTATATACTAAAATCTAGCAATCGGGCTGAACATTTTTATTTTATAAAAAGGAAGAGTGAAACAAAAAACCAATGTATCGAATATTAATGAGTATAAAACAATAAAATATTATTTTGACTGAACTTAACATTATTTTTTTCCTTCTATATATATGACTATTGGAAGGACAGAATTAGCTGAATTACTCCTTTATTTTGGCAAGGTTAAATCAAGTTTCATCAAAAAGTACAAAAAACAGCTTGACTACATTGAATTTTCCTCAGTTTTAACAACTTTTTGGCACAATATAGGTTAATTTAGTGATAGTGAGTAAAGTAGACATCTAAAGAAAAGAAACTAAATTAAGCCCAGCTTGTGTAGCTCAGTGGAACCAGGAGGTCACAGGTTCCATTCCAGGTCAGGGCACATGCCAAGGTTGTGGACTTGATCCCCAGCCAGTGGCTTGCAGGAGACAGCCAATCAATGATTTTCTCTCACCATTGATGTTTCTCTTTTTCTCCTGCTCTCTTTCTCTCTGCAATTAATAATGTGTGTGTGTGTGTGTGTGTGTGTGTGTGTGTGTGTGTGTACAGTATATTTATTTAAAAACTAATTTAAGAAAGTTTGAATAATTTTTTTTAATTTCTTCAGTTATTGATTTAAACTGCCCATCCATTTATCAGTGTAGCCCTTCCATCGTCAAGCTATATCCTGCTATGTCTGCTAACTGGAAATAATATAGAACATAAACACTGCCCTATTGTAACTTTGCCTTTTTAATGTTGTTTCTACATCCATGAGGGAGAAGTAGACATCCATTAGTTGTTTGTTATAGTCCATGTGTATGTGTTTTGTTTTGTTAATGTACTTTTGAATGCTTGTGAGAGAACCTGGATCCTGGAATTAGGAAGTGGCTGCCTTCTAATTCTCATATTGTTTTTTCTTCAGCAGCTCCTTTGCCATTCAATACATTTTCATTTTGTTTCTTTGTAGAGGGATCAGGCAGAAACAGACCTAGACACCTAAGGCAGACTATGGAGTGAGTAGAAAAAAAATATTGCAATAATGAATGCATTGCAGACTGAAGATAAATATCTGGGTCCTTGGAAATATTTGAGAATTCTTTGTATATAGTATTTCAAATTTGAAGAATGAGTTATATTAGTGAACAAGAGACTAATCAGACAGGAGTGTGGAACAGGATTGAACTAAGAAGGGAATTGCTATGGCAAATAATGGCAAGGAAGGGAGAATAAATGAGGCATTGATTTAGTTATTTAGAGGCTTTTTCTATTAAAATAAACCCAGAAATCATATAGCTTTTGTTGATTTAGCACCTTTCACTGCTTATTTTAATGCTGTTCACTCTTAGATTTTGAGAGAGCGTATAAATGTCTTTCTACCGATTCAAACCTCATTTATCAAAGTTATTGCATCAGCTCACTAGGCAAGAGTTTGGTTATCTAACACTGGCACTTTCAGAAATAATTCAAAAATAAATTAATTAAAGAGAGAGCATCAATTGCTAGTGTGAATAACTTAAAATATTTCATACCTATATATAATTGAGGTGTATCAAATAGGGTTTTTACATATTCCCAATTAATTTAGAAGCAGAAGAACACTGTACCTGAATGGAGCTCTTTTAAAATTTACTTCTTTGTATGGCATTCAAGATCCCAACTGATTTTCAATTTGTCAATTTTTTCTTTGCTTTGTAACAAAATTTTATTTATTCAAGTTTTTATTATAAAATATATATGTTTTATTTATTAATCTCTTTTTTTGTAGGGACTTTAGCAAGGTCCTTGGATCAACCATTTTTCAAGGTCCGAGACTAATTTTCAAGTTATAGGCTGGGTCATGGTACACCTAACTCAAAATATCTGACTCTTCTTTAATATTTTAAACTGTCTTTTATTTTACCTCCACTTTTTTGGTCATTAGTTGCATGTGGTAGCCTTTAGGATTCTCTCTTAGCTACATTTATATATTACCTTGCAAAAATAAAAATACTTTGTCCTATGGTATGGTTGAGGGAGGGTATAGAGCTGTAGGCCAGTATTCACACCTGGATTCCAACATTTCCTTGTCTAAAGTTCCTTAACTGTAAAATGAAAACACCAATAATACATATTTTATTCAATTAATCTTTAATTACATGAGTTAATTCATGACACCATTTAGACAGTACATATCACATATTCAATGCTCTATACAATTGTCAACTACTTTAAAAAAGGTGTATTTCTGCTTTTCAGTTTTGTTCAAAATAGATGTGTTTTTCCCCTCCAAAGCAAATTATTCAAATTGGAAACCTCACCATCCCTGCACTGTTCTCTGGTTTTGCATACTTCCCCTAGATAATTTAGAATGGTGAGCTATTTGTTTTGTTGGCCTCAGCACTGGCAATATTTCAAACTGTAATTCTAGTGGTTTGCATTGTTTTGTTTCAATTCCAATTAGAAATGCATTTCTAACTGAACGTTTCTTACCGAAATGTACAATTCTTTTCCCTTTATTCTTTCCGATGTCCTTCCTGCTGATTCTAAAACCTTTGTGCTACCCCCTAAATCTTTTCTTTAAGGAGTGTCCTGCCATCCCAACTATATTAGCAAGCCTTCATTACATACTCTGTTTCCCAAGTACCTCTAAGTATGTGTGTATATACATAATTCAGCATACCCTCCACATGCCAGGCGTGCTATTTCACATAATCACCTTGTGATCCAGGTTCTTAATTATCAACCCTTATAAAAGTCTCTATATCTTGTCTGTAACTCAGGCACCGTTGTTTAGGCAACGATGAAGAACTCACGGTCTGTACCCACCCGCCTTGTGCTGTGGAGGTGCCTGCCCTCCTTTAAAGCTTTGCCTTTATGCCTTCTCTGCTTCACGGCAGGCTGAAAAGATTGCTCTGGCCGTTGGAGGCTGCTAAGTACAGGGCACAGTGTGATGTGATAGGTAGGGGCCAGTGTAGTGTGTTCATTCACACTAGATTAATTGGCCTCCAGTGGACTAAACTAGCTTCTCTCTGTAAATAAAATGAACAATAAACTTACTATGTATTCTGGTTCTTGTGATATCTCATTTCTCTATAGTATATTTATTATACTCAGATTGCCAGAGCAGCCCTACCATCAAACCCAACTAATAAAAAAAACAAAGATAGCTCTAGCTGGTTTGGCTCGGTGGATAGAGGATCAGCCTGTGGAGAAAAAGGTCCTGGGTTCAATTCCAATCAAGGTCACAAGCTCAGGTGGCAAGTTCAATCCCCAGTAGGGGGCATGCAAGAGGAAGCCAATCAATGATACTCTCTCATCATTGATATTTCTATCCCTCTCTCCCTCTCCCTTCCTCTCTGAATGCAATAAAAATATATTGAAAAAGAAAAATAGAGACAGTCTAATATCTACATATGAACACATATCAAACAGAGCCTATATACTCCCATGGCATTCTGTATGTTTAAAAAATTCTAACAAATTAGAATCAACCAAAATAATTCAGTAAGTGCCCAGAATACAAGGGATTATAGAAAACAGTACCAAAACTAATATGCTCATAGGTTAAATAGCATGATTTTTCTCTTAAATATTACATGTTTAGGTTAGTTCAATCTAAGTTTTTTCAGATAATTTTTAAGAGAATGAAGTGTTAGGGTGTAGGATGCTTCCTAATTAATATTTAAATTCTTTTCTGGCTAACCAATCATGTAGTCCCTAATAGAAATGAGCGAGAAGGTCCTGGATGTAATAATAATGCTTCAGATAACAAATCTTTTTCCCTGCAGTATTCTTTCTTTCTTTCTTTCTTTCTTTCTTTCTTCCTTCCTTCCTTCCTTCCTTCCTTCCTTCCTTCCTTCATTTCTTTCTTTCTTTCTTTCTCTCTTTCTTTTTTAGAGAGAAAGGGTAAGAGAGAGGGAGAGAGAGAAACATTAATGTGAGAGATGTGAGAGATCTATTGCCTCCTGTAACTGCCCCAAGCAGGGACTGAAACCACAACATGGGTATGTGCCCTGATCAGGAATCAACCACACAACCCTTCGGTGTATGGGTTGATTCTCCAACCAACTGAGTCACACTAGCCAGAGCTCCCTGCAATATTCTTGTAATGGCTCCAGGAAACCAAACATTGTTCTCACTAAATGGATGTAAACAGGAGGCCAGAAGGCTGGTCAACCTTAACTGCTCTGAAAGGTCAGAGCTAATCACTCACTGTTTAGATGAAAACATTGTTAGCTGAAGCAGCCTCTACCTGTTTGTTTCATGTTAATTTCTGTTTTGTTATTTCCTGCCTAAAGGCTATTGGTGTGTCCCAAAGCCTTAATAAAAGGGAGAAAAAGGCCAGAACAAGTGGTAGTCCTTTCCACTAGAGGAAGGCTCCCGCCTGGCCCCCCAATATCGCCAAATTAATGTTTTCTAGTCTCTCATTTTGTTTGTGAGCAGCCTCCTTCAGAACCCGAACTCTGAACCGGGAACCCTGAACCACGCGGGACATGTAAAGGGGCTCCCACATCTGATGCCTGAACAGGGATGCGGAAAGAGGTGCCCACATCTAGCGCCTGACCTCGGGACGTCTGGAGGAGAAGGTATTATTCGCCTAAGAGCGAAGGAAGGAAAATTCATCAAGGAAAATGGTGAGGGAAGATTCACCTAGGCAAAGGTGAGGAGAATTCAAGGAATGCAAAGTCCACGGATTAACTACAGGGTTGAGATCTGTAATTAGGGTGGGAACGTCTTTTGCAGCCAGGCTAATGGGGAAGAATTAGGTTATAAATATAAAGTAAACTTTATTGTAGACTTTTGGTTTGCATGCTTAAATAATGTGGTTTCTTGTTCAAATTAAAATCTTAGTTTGCATTTGGAATCTGAAATCTGTAATAAGTGAAACTCCACTGCTGAAACCGCCTCTGGTGTGGAGAAATTCAAAGGTGGCAGGAGAAGGCAAGGCTCTCTGCTCTCCTGCAATGAGATTACTGAAGGTTTCATTTAAGAGTTATAAGAGAAATCGCAGGGAAATGCTAATCTTGGCCAAATTAGGTGCTAGTTATTACTTTGGAAAGCGAAAAAGAAAGAAAAATTTTAAGATCTGTCTTTATCTTTTAAGCATGAAAAGAAATTCGGACAGATCTGTTACTGATGCTTTCCAATATGAAAGCCCACTCTCCCAGTATACTAATTTAAAGTC
This sequence comes from Lasiurus borealis, assembly GCA_004026805.1. Classification (NCBI taxonomy): domain Eukaryota; kingdom Metazoa; phylum Chordata; class Mammalia; order Chiroptera; family Vespertilionidae; genus Lasiurus; species Lasiurus borealis. The sequence continues at coordinate 9,303 of PVJN01009454.1, forward strand.
TCCTTTCTTGCCATGAAAAAGTCTTAAAAATTTAGAGATGTGTCTGGAATTTCTGTACTCATGTATAAGGAGAGAAGCCCGGCTTTAAAAGAAATGCGTGCAGTTGTCCACCTTTTTGGACATATTAGACAGGGTTTTAAGTGTAATCTCTCCGCAAAAGCTGCAGAAAATGAAAAACCCAGAACTGGTCTTTATTTAAAAAAAATTGGCATAAAGGAACCAAAAGAAGATTTTGTGTTATTAATCAAAGTTTTCAGCTAAATGCAAATTAAATTGGGAGTTCCAAAAATTATTAAAACTGATAATGGGCCTGCTTACATAATCTGTAAATTCCAAAAATTTTGTAAAAGGTGGAAAATTCAGCACATTACAGGAATACCATATAATTCTCAAGGACAGGCCATTATTGAACGACAGCATTAGCGACTAAAATCCCAACTTGAGAAACAAAAAGAGGGGATGATGGAGAAATCACCTGTGGGTAGGCTGCACCACGCCTTAATTACTTTAAACTTTTTCACTTGTGATGCTAACGGACAGACACCTATGGAGCTACATTGGTGTCAGGATAAAACAAAAGGAAATGGTTTAGTTAAATGGAAAGATCCCAAATCTGGTTTAGGGAAGGGACCCGATCCATTATTAACCCTTGGGAGAGGGCATGCTTGTATATTTCCAGAAAAATGTTTCCAAACCCATGTGTATGCCTGCTAGAAATATAAAACTGCAACAGGGATCCAAGAGAGAAACTAGTCAGACTAATAAGGACTTGGCACCTAGAGCCACACCATTTAGCTGCAGACAATCAGCTACCTCAGCCACAGAGAGCAGTGACTCCAAGCAATCCATTGAAGAAGAGGATCAGGAGGAGGACAAGCAGAACAACAAACAGCCTGAAGGCCACCGGGAGCATGGTAAAGAGGACGGTACAGACACCTAAGACCAGCTGTACGGTAATATTTCCTGGGGCACATGGGAAAGTATTTTTGACTTATATTCTTGACCTTTCATGGGTAAGAACACTTAGGTGTACTGATTCTCCTGTTTCTTGTAGTCTCTAAGAAGGGCAAAATCAAGTAAATATTTCTTAATGGCCTAGAACAAAATATCCTTACATAATATTTTGACAAATATCCCAAACAAACTTACAATCTAATTCTCTGAATATTTGGTAGCAATTTTAAAAAATAACAGAAAAGGAATTAAGGCAGTGAGAAGGCACTTGAGCATTCTATATTGGCTTTTCTTGCTCTTTTTGCCAAGAGGGACCCTCTCACAGCTGTCGCCTGAGCTTTCTGTTCATGCTGAGGGTGAAGCCTCGTGGTGGCTGGTACCATGGATCTGTCTCTCACCCAGTGGTGTGAGTTGGGCCCTGCCTGGAGAAGGAACCTGGGTTCCCCAAGATATGTGATCAGTGCTGGGACCCTGCCAGCAGGCAAGGGGATCCCAAGGCAGGTACTGGGCGTGGAGGCCACAAGGACATCGGCTACCAAGGAGACAGACTGAACCTCACATCAACCTGCTTGGCCCCGGAGGATGGCTGGTTAGCCAGAGACGGGCAACTGGAACTTATACGTGACACCGACCACCGCCTAAGCCAGGAACTGGGCCTTATGCCGCCCTGCTTTCCAATGACGGGTAAGGTGGGTTTGGTACTGTATGGTAGTTCCTGACCTAAGACAGGCACAGTCGCATAGGGACCATCAGGAAAAAACTTGGGGATCAAGAGAGTTGAGGCACAGATCCTCACCCCCCAAAAAATTGCAGGGGCTTGAATCTTCACCCCTTCTGAGGGAGGTCTCCTGCCCCATGGCTGCTTCACTTCCCACGCCCAGCACCGATTGGGACCCAGGTGACAAGACAGAGACTTGGTCCAGCTCCGTTCAGGACACAGATGACAGACAAAGATTTGATGCAGCTTAGACTGGGGCCCAGCAATAGACAGACTTGGCTGACAGCTGCCCTATATTCTAAATCCAACTTAACACCAGGAATGTTCAGGGCCTACTCAAGAATGCAAATAATCCTTTCCACTAATATTTACAAGATAAAACTAAGATTGTTGTTAGAATAGTAAATATAACAATAAAATAGTAGTTAAATTTTCAAATTAATTCAATTGATTAATTGAAATAGGTGAATATTCAAGAAAATTTAATTGTACTGGAAAAAAGTTGTTCCTAAAGTATTAACTTAAATTTCTATTGGTAGTTCATTGCATGGTAAAATTACTTAACATGCAATAAACATAAAGCAGTCATATTTGCATTATAAAAATTTTCCAAAAGCCTCCTAATAATTAAATTAAAAACGGGGAGGTAGTACAGTAATATTATATAAGGAAAAGTATCCTGTAAGCAAATTACATCTAGATTTTTTTTTTTTTTTACTTAACAGCAAGACACCCATGAAAAACATAGTATTAAAATAAGCCAAAGGAAAATCATTTGGGCAAAAATAAAAAGGATCCAAAGTCAAATTTATAGAAAAAATTTCCTTACTAACTTTTGGTCGAGAATGTTTGTATATTTTCAGAAAAACAGCTCCAAGACCATGTGAATTCCTACAACAGAGAATGCTCCAGCTTTGAAGATGAGAGGAGAAACAGTACAGAGATGGAAGATGCTGACGACACCTTGCCATCCTAACAGTCAGAAGCTGTGCATCAATGCAGTTTGCGCAAGACCAAACCAGAGAGGGTCGGACCTGAATTGCCACCATTTGTCCACCATCCAGAACTGAAATATTATTACTAACATGTACACTGAAATAACTGTTGGACATTGAAACTGGGACTCAAAGGACTGTTGGTCCAGAAAGAAAGATACTATAGACTTATTCATTTACCTCTTAGCATAGCCATTGTTGCTTGTCTTATTTTTTGTTCTAAATATTTATTTCTAGTCTGTAGGTGCAAGATTTTTTAGAGGAAAGAAAACAGGGGAGATGCCAGAAACCAAATATTGTTCTCACTAAATGGATGTAAACAGGAGGCCAGAAGGCTGGTCAGCCTTAACTTCTCTGAAAGGTCAGAGCTAATTACTCACTGTTTAGATGAAAACATTGTTAGCTGAAGCAGCCACTACCTGTTTGTTTCATGTTAATTTCTGTTTTGTTATTTCCTGCCTAAAGGCTATTGGTGTGTCCCAAAGCCTTAATAAAAGGGAGAAAAAGGCCAGAGCAAGTGGTAGTCCTTTCACTAGAGGAAAGCTCACGCCTGGCCCCCAATATCGCCAAATTAATATTTTCTAGTCCCTCCCATGCTGGCCTTTTTTGTGTCCACATGGGGTGGTCATCTTTGACCTCATGGGGCAGCCATTTTCTGTATTGGAGTGATGGTCAATTTGCACATTACCTCTTTATAACCATACAACCATATCGGTTATAATTAAACTATTGTAATGATTAAATAAAAGAACTTGTAGAAAGCACTTAACCACTGCCTATAAAAACACAGCAAAATACAGCAGTGATCAATTGTTTTCATATATTATTATGTGTCAGGATGACCACATAATATAATCAAGTTTGCAGGAATATTTTTCCCAAACAAAGACAATGAAACATTTTTATAGTATTTCAAAGTAGTACACAAATTTTATAACTTAATAATCTAATTTTCAATTTAAAATGTTCTGACAAATGTTCTGACAGAATATTTGTACATATTTTTGAATTTATCAATGAGGACAAGGGCACAAAATATCAAATCATTCTTCTGGATCAGCTAATAAGTATTTAGTGATTTCTATAGACCATTGATACCAAATTTGTTTTTTTATAGTTATTGAATAAATGCAGCATAGTATTTCCATAGATTGGTAGGCCTGTCTAACCGGAAATGCCTTTGGGAGTACTGTACTTTCTCTTTTACTTTTTTGACATAAGTAGCCTTACTGATGTTTGATTATTAGGTGATTCATCTTAATTACATGAAAACAAAATTTGCAAATGCAAATACAGGTGTCCCCTCAAAATGTATACACACTTTGAATAATTATTAATTTCAATGGATTATATCTGAAAAAAAAAGAAAAAAAGAAATAACAATTGAGCTATCAGCGCTTAAAGTGTTAATATATTTTGGGGGGACACCCTCTACATATGGGGACTTTAAAAATTGTCATCTCTCCATGTAATTCTCATGTCAAAAATGTTGCAATTGGGATACTATTTCAGAACCACTCTAGGAAGACCAGAAGAAATGAGATCTGCTTGTCTTGTAAACCAGTTGTATATGCATTTGATGGTTGGAACTATGTAAAGAAATTTGAAGGAAGCTAAATGCAATTATAAGTGATGATTATGATGTATTTGTGCCAAAAAAAGAATATAAATTCTTAGAAAGCAAACTGTATTTATATGTGTATATGTATGTGAATCTATTACCTCTCTCTCTTTCTCTCTCTCTGAGTATCTCTCATCTTTCTATTTTACTATTTTGTTTTGCATTACAAACTGTCTTTGTGATTTTGAAAGGAAAGGGCTAAAAGTTATGTTTAACAACCTTTACATGATTGTACAGATATAATTCTCCAAAGAAATTATCTTAAAACTTACAATTATGTTTTGGCAGAGGAAAAATAGACATTCTCATTAAATCTTAGTCAAAATGTAATTTATTATAGATAATGTCAGCAAAGGAAGATTTGCTAAAGGTAAAGAGTTTTCTCTTAGTTAATCGACAATGAATAGTGAAATATCACCCATAAAACCGCTATTTGCTGAAATATACCTGACTCAATCAATGATTTTCTATTACCAAGTCAAAAAGACATCCCCTGATTTTTATATAGTCTGATTCACTTATGGCAATAAAAACTACATAAAAGGGTTATAAACTATGAGTTCATAAGTTCATCTACTTCTAGAGATTAACTAATAAATACCAATCCCCTCCCTCATTAATGGTTTAAGAATCATGCATAAAATTTTCCAAACAAAAATGCATGTTATTTTTCAATCAATGATCTTATTTTATTTTCTTTGTTTTGTAAATGTTCAGTTCACATGATGTTTCTTTTGAGTATAAGAAAATTTATTTACAATTTGAATTTTAATTATTTACCTTTAAAAAGTCTGACCAGTAATTTTCATATGTACTGCTATTTCTAAATCCAAGATGTTATTATATATATAATTTTAAAGTATTTTAATTTATAAAAATAAAATTTTATACAAAATTATGCAATTATCATAATTACTACAATGGCTTGGTGTGTATTATGTCTTTTATTTTTTGACAGAATTTATTTATGCTATGTTCCTACTTACTCACAAGTTAGTAAAACATATTTGAATAGCAAATAAAATGAAAAAAAAGGCTGAAATCATGATGTAATCAGATTCTTAGCCAAATCTCTACTTCTATTGGCATTTTGCAAACATAAATTTTATTTTGTAAGTTATTTTCATAACTATAGATTTTATAAGCAATGTGATTTTACTCTTTCAACCAGACATAACAAAATAAATACCGTCTCCTCTCAAGCAAAACTGAGAGAAAATATTTAATAACAGTCTACATCTCTTCTTTAATAGAGTTTTACTCTTCTGGGGAAAATTAAAGTAGAACTTTTGTAAATCTTCAAGTTGTAGGTAGATTATTTTTACTCCTGCTCTGATTGGACATTCTAATATCACTGCGGATGCACCAACCCTCACACCTTTTATTTAATATCAAACCTTGTTTTAAATTAGTTTCTACACACCTGACCTTTTCTATACCTTGTTTTAATTTCATTTTTATATTATATGAATTGCCCCCTTCTAACATGCTACATAATTTTATGTTTTTATTGTTTATTGTCTTCTCTTCACCATGCCCAACAAGTAAAATGTAAGTCAGGCATTCATGGATATGGGTTTGTTTTGTTTGCTGATGTATTGCAAACACTTCAGTCAGACAAGTGCTTGGCATATACCAAGTTGTTAGTAAATACCTGTTAAATGAAAGAATAACTGATAAGCAAAAATGACAAGATGATCATTAAAGCTGAATATAGCCTAATGACCAAAGCATTGTAGTTTCTCTCAGGGTTTTTAGACTTTTGACATTTCAAGTGTGGTCCCTGGAATGACAGCATCAGCCTCTCCTTGGAACTTGCTAAAAATGCAGATCCAGATCGGCCAACTCTGAATCTACATTTTCAGAAAACTCTCCTCCCTTAACTGCATGGCATCTAACAGAAACCACAGTGCCTCCTATTATACAGCACATACAAGACATTTGTATTTTTTCCCTTTTGTCATGTTTTATAGAAAGGCATTCTTTCCCATTCTCTCTCCCACCAATATGACCGTAAGTGGGTAAGTGCATGTAGAGCAAACATTTCAGTGCATTTATGTATTTACTAAATATTTTGCATGAATTATGCAAGCTAAAATAGTGCTTGGTAAAAGATAATTGATCAAGTAAAGCAGCTTCTTTCTTTAGGGTCAAATTTTATTTTGAGTAAGTGATTACTATCTATGGCTTTTGGAGAAAAAAAAAGATAAAAATGAGAAAACTACTTATTGAGTATCCAGATTAACTGACCAAAGGAATGTGCTAACAGGGGAAAATCTACTCTACACCCTAAAAGTATGATCCAAGAGATGCAAGTTTCCAGGGATCAATCTTTCATGCAGTTAAAAACCAAGTGATAGGGAAATTCCTAAGGAAGAAGCATACAATTTTTTTTCTCATAACGTGGCATGTGTCACAGGAAACACATAAACAAAATCTTTTTCTTGTGCTATGTCTCTTAAGTGTCCAAATCACTTATGATGTCTGGAAGCCTAGAGCTGGCAAAGCAGTAATAATCAGATGACTCATTCAAGTTCCTTTTCCTTCTCCCTGGACAGTGGAGTCCAAGGTTCTTGTCTGACATTGCAGCCGAACAGCTGGGAAGAAGTTTTAATGTAATGACCCCATGAACGTGGTGATAAACCAGACACTGCAATGCAGATCATCTAAATGTGTGTTTTTCAAAATAATTACAAAAATAAAAAATAAAAATAGGAGGGATAAACCGAAAAAAAAAAAAAATGAACAAGAGCCGAAACTGGTTTGGTTCAGTAGAGCATCAGCCTGGGGATTGAAAGGTCCCAGGTTTGATTCCGGTCAAGGGCATGTACACTGGTTGCAGGCACATCCCCAGTGGGGGGCGTATAGGAGGCGGCTGATCGATGTCTCTCTCTCATCGATGTTTCTCTCTCATTGGTGTTTCTGGCTTTCTATCCCTTTCCCTTCCACTCTGTGAAAAAAATCAGTAAAATATATTTTTAAAAAAATGAACAGGAGATAAGTTCCCTTTGTGGGGCTTTGCGATGGCCCCATAACATCCTTTTGTTTCTAGGCCACTGTAATAGTCATGGCAGGTTACATCACACCAGCGTTCACATTCTGATCTTGGTAGGTGATTTCAGCAGCTTTTAGGTGAATGTTGTGCCGTCCCCAGGAGACTTCCTGCATATACCTGAGACCGTTCCAGGCTGGCTCAGCACACCGCCTAAGAGCTTGTTCTCAGGGAATGCCCAGGTGCATCTCCGGCTTATTCACTTTATCTTTTGTGAATTTGGTTAAATCACTTAACTACTTATCCTTCAGCTCCCTGATCTATAAGATAACAGCAGTGCTCTCTTCGTGGTATTATTGAGGATAAAATGAAATGAAACCTAGAAAAGTCTTAGAACTGTGCTTGCATGGGTAAGTATCCATATGTGTTCTCTACTATTACTTCTGTATTGAAAGATATAAGCAGCAGTTTATATGAAGACAAGTTTATATGAATACAAATACAGGCCATTTGTATGAGGCAAAAGGTGACTCATTTTGAATATTACAGGGAGTGGCTAGGAAAGGCCTTTAAGGGAGGTGATATTTGACCTGTGGATGAAGAGAATGATCCCTGTGCTTGTCTAAAGATGAGTCTTGCAGGCAGATGTGAATGTAAATGCAAACTACCCAAAGCTAGAGAAGCTGAAGAAGTTCAAGAATGTTGTGAATCAATATGCCTGCAACAGAATGTATAGAGGAGCCAGGCCGGGGTTGCTCAGTGGTTGAACTTCAACCTATGAACCAAGAGGTTACGGTTCAATAACCAGTCAGAGCACATGCCTGTGTTGTGGGCTCAATCCCCAATAGAGGGTTTGCAGAAAGCAGCCGGTCAATGATTTTCTCTCATTATTGATGTTCCTATTTCTCTCTACCTCTCCCTTCCTCACTGAAATCAGTAAAAAAAAATAGAGGAAAAGTAAAAGAATGAAGGGATAGAGATGACTATCACACGGAAGGCACTGACAGCTCTCAAAGAAGTACTGGCTTCCATTTTGTAGAATTACTGGGTGTTGTCTAGCAGAGAAAGCAAAGAAGGTCTTCGCCAGGATAGGCTGAGTTCTGACCTAAGGAGTTGCACATGTTGCATGTCCATGGACTCAGGTCAGCTGTAGCTGTACTACATTTCTTTTTATTCTAGGACTCTTGTTGGAAGACCCTGCCTCAAGGTAGAAGTGAAGAAGGAGAGATGTACGTCTGCTGGAAACTGGCCCATATCCATTCACATTTTATTACCCTTTAAGTCACCACGCCAAGCCTCTTAGGTAAAGTCCGGATGTGTATATTCTTTGTCCTGATAATCTCAAAGTCGCAGGGGTGGAAGTATATATACACCACGGAAAAGAGAGGGAACAGCTGAATGTAAGCAACAACTTCATCTATTAAAGTTAACATGATTATTGAGTTTTCAAATGATCCTTCAATTGTTTTGTGGAGAATGCAGCATATGGAAGAATAGAATCAGAGAGATGAGACAGATGATATTAAAATCTTCTAAGGCAAGTGATAATGTCTCTCTTATATTGGAAAGAGATATGAAATGAAATGATTAGATTGAGGATGTATATTGAAGGCAGAGTTTATGAGATTTGCTGGTGGATTGGATGTAAGATATGAAAGAAGGAAAACGCAGAATGACTTTATATATTTTGATCTGAACAACTAGAAGGGACTTGTGATTTACAGAGATGGGAAAGACTGAAATATAAATGAAAACAATGCCTATTTGAGGAAAATTTATTTTATAAAACACAAAATTCTTTAATTTAAATTATAAAAAGTTTACAAATAAACTATTGCATTAATTCTGAAAAATTCGAATCCACTTAAGTAATATAGAAAACATGTTGAAACATTCTCATAGAAAACAATGAAAAATAGCAGAGAATAAAAGAAATGTGATGCAAGGGACAGACTTCAGTATTTTATTAATGACAACAAAGTCTTTAAAATGATAAAATATATGCCCATGTTTAAGAATTGAAGAGGTGAGGAGGATGAGGATAAAATGAAAGTGGAAATGTTCTCACTGGAAGATAATGAATTTTCAGATTAAAAATTCTTTTAGCAGAGAGTGAGAACTACAATAAAAGAATTAGCATTGAAAGACATTAATGCAAGGTGTGTGTGTGTGTGTGTGTGTGTGTGTGTGTGTGTGTGTGTGTGTGTGTTTAATTGCATATTTTGTCATATTTACAACCCAGCTCCCCGGGAAAGAAGTGTGGGCTCACGTGATAAGATTAGAGGAGTTATGGTTCTCACTGAACTAAAGTAAAGCCAAAAAAAAAAAAGCAAAAATGTTAATCCCTTCGGCTCATACAGATTGTTGCAATTTAGTATGGCTTTTGTGGTTGGTCCCAGAGGCCAGCCCAAGCAGGCAGAGGCAATTTAGAAGCAGCAATCTGCTCTCTGCAGTGGCACTGGCACAGGGAACTGGTCCAGGAAACTGGAGGGCCGGTGTGCTCAAACACCTCAGTTAACTCAGCCACACCACAGACTGACCACTTATTGCTGGCCTTTGGCTTTGCCGCTGCATTCTCTTTGACTGGTTTTACATTGATGGAGATATGCCATAGATGAGGTGGGGGGTGGAAGGTGAGGGTTGGGATGGAGGTCCTTCCTTCATTTTTGAAAATGCTAGTTCACTTGTCCGTGTGAAATAACTGAGGAAATCAGTAAACTATTCTTATTAGAGGGCTTAGGAGTGCATTGGCGATTGAAACTACATGAATTCTAAAAACACTCGAAAATGAAGCTATGCAGACAGAAAAAGATGATGTAATGGGTTTTAGAGCTAATAGAGGACAGAACTATCAAACGGTCTATAATGGAGTCTTGCATTTTGGAACCAGATCTAGGCACACCTCGCTACCCTGTGCTTTTAGCTAATGGCTCAGTTATAGAGGGGAGGAGTCAGATTTGACATCCTATAATCATGTCTTTTAAGTAACTAAATAGTACTATATGATTTTCACATTTTGTTTGTTTTGCTGCTTGTTTTTAATTTCAGCTTTTGAACCAAATTCCAGGCTCTGCCTAATTAATTTTTTCTCTTCTGTGTTCCACCCCTTACCTATTCCATTGATGTTCACTTCATTTTGTGGATGATATCTCTTTCTTTTGAAGATGACTTACTTGATAATCAGTGTCAGTTTTCTTGGAGTCATTTCAATAACCATTTAAAGAAAAAAATTAGTTTGGGACTAACATTATAACACTTTATGTTTTATGATTCTAACTATCCTCCTCCTCTCTTTCATTCATAAAATAAACTAAATTATGTACATGGAAGATTTTTTAAAAATTTAAGTTAGAAAAAACATACTTGTTTAAATGTAATAAAAACATTTGCCTTTTTATAAACCTGCTTATGGATTCTTGAGTTGTTTGTGTATTTTATTTATTTTTCCAGCAGGAATCCATTTAAGACAGAAGCTGAAACAAGAATTCATATTGAATTACTTCCCACCCCCAGATACTTTCTTAATCTATGTATTGATTCCCTCAAGAGTTTTAAGTGAATGCAAGAATAAACAACAAATGGCATGAAAATTTATAAACTGCTTGTTTTGATCCATGCATTAAAAATATGCCAAATAACAAGGAGAACCAAGATGGCGGCATAGGTAAACACCTACACTGCTGCCTCGCACAACAATTTCAAAACTACAACTAAAAGACAGAACAGACATCATCCAGAACCACAGGAAAGCTGACTGAGTGGAAATTCTACAACTAGAATGAAATAGAGGGGCTCACAGAGACTCAGAGGAGCTGCAAAGAGCTAAGGTACAGAGACACGTGCATGGAGAGAGTGGGTGCCTGAGTACTTGTCTGGCTTTCTCTGGCTGGAGGGAGATGGAGACTCTCAACTGCATTGAACCTCTTATCCTAGGACACTAAACCCCAGGTCCAGCCAAAACTCATAGGGGTGCAGTTTGGACTGTGAAAAGGGTGAAGTGCACAGAAATTTGGGGGAGTCGCAGGAGGGCAGAAGTCGGGTGGTACGCACAGCACTGCAAACAGAAGACCGACTGCTGATTGTGCCGCTGGCTTTCACAAGAGGGCGGGAGACAAAGCATCCCAACTGCGTCACTGCTAACTCCACTAAACCCTAGATTTGGGTGAAGTCCTGGGGACCCGGATTCATAAGGTCCCGGAGCACAGGGGAGCCAGAAAGCCATAAGTCTAGAGGCACCACGAGAGAGTGGGCGCAAGCACAGGGACTGCTCCAGTGATCACCCAGTCACGTGAGACTCGGGGCCATGGAGGGTGGGACCAACTGGAAGGCAAGGCAGTCCTTTAAACCCTGAGACTCCACCCATCCCAAACTCAACAGAGAGGCTTTTATAGTTTTGCAAATCAGGTATTAAAGGCTGAATCCAACACAGAAGTTCTCCTGGCCCAGTGAAAATGCTGAGACAAGGAAGGGATCACAAACAAAAGAAATGGAGGGAAAAAAAAAAAAAAAAAACAACAACTGGATATAGAGTTCAAAACCACGCTTATAAGGTTTTCCAAGAATATACTAGAAAAGTTGGATAAAGTTAGCGAGACCCAAGAGGAGATGAAAAAGAACCAAATAGAAATTAAACATATACTGACTGAAATAAAAAATATTATACAGAGACCTAACAGCAGATTAGACGAAGGCAAGAATCAAGTCAAAAATTTGAAATATAAAGAATCAGAAAACACTCAACTGGAAAAGCAAGAAGAAAAGAGAATCCAAAAATGTAAAGATAATGTAAGGAGCCTCTGGGACAGTTTCAAGCGTACCAACATCAGAATTGTGGGGGTGCCAGAAGAAGAGAGAGAGCAAGATACTGAAAACCTATTAAAGAAATAATGACTGCAAACTTCCCACATCTGGTAAAAGAAATGGACTTACAAGTCCAGGAAACACACAGAACCCCATATAAAAGGAATCCAAAGGGGACTACACCAAGACACATCATAATTAAAATACCAAGAGCAAAAGAAAAAGAGAAAATATTAAAAGCAGCAAGAGAAAAACAGTTCATAACCTACAAGGGAGCACCCATAGGACTGTCAGCTGATTTCTCAACAGAAACGATGCAGGCCAGACAGGAATGGCAAGAAATATTTAACGTGATGAATAGCAAGAACCTACAAACAAGAATACTCTATCTAGCAAAGCTATCATTCAGAATTGAAGGGCAGATAAAGAGCTTCACAGATAAGAAAAAGCTGAAGGAGTTCATCAACTCCAAACCAGTATTATATGAAATGCTGAAAGGTACTCTTTTAGAACAGGAAGAAGAAAAAGGTAAAAGATAAAAAATTTATGAAAAACAAATACATATCTATCAACAAGGGAATCTAAAAATTAAGTGAAATAAAAATTTTATCAATAGAATAAACTGGTGAATATAATAGAATCAGGAGCGCAGAAAGGGAGTTACTGATAATTATCAGAGGGAAAGGGGTGAGGGGTGTACAGGGAGAGACTGGACAAAAATCATACACCTATGGATGAGGTCAATGGGAGGGAGGTGAGGGTAGAGGGAGGGTTGGGAGCCTGGTAGAGGGGAGCTATGGAGGGGAAAAAAAGAGAAAAAATTGTAATAATCTGAATAATAAAGCTTTAATTAAAAAATATGCCACATAACAAATACTAATATGAAACTGGCTTCTTAGAAAGCTTTGGATATATAAAAACAAAACAAACAGCAACAAGAAAAGCCATTCAGCGTCAAGTAACTGAAAATCAACACTAACAAATATTGTCACCACTCTTTTTCCCTTTATCTTTATAGTATACACTTCCTAAATTAATGGGGGAAGAATGGTTAAATCAGTGAAATACTTCCCAGAAAATATTGTTTGGAATAAAGTTGCCAGTAAATATCTCTCTCTGGATACTTAAACACACACACACACACACACACACACAACGGGTTTCATAAGAATTGATTGTCGAAGACATTTCCCCATTGCTCTTCTCAGGTAATTTGAAACAGAGGCATCACCATGACCATTAGAGGTCAGATATGCCACCGGTAGCTGCAGTACAATAACTCAAGTTCTGTCAAAGACGGTGCTAACAAAGAAGAAGAAACTTTTAACTGGTGACAAGGTTTCATCTAGAAGATTCTCCGAAAAGGCAATTTTGTGTGAGTCTCATAAAAACTATAAGATAAAACTTTCCCCAGCTCTTCTAACCTACCATGAGGAGCTCCTTGAACACACACAGGAACTAAGCTCAAAGTGTCAACATACACTTCTGTTTTTATTTGAAGGGAGAAGAGTCTGTGAAACAATAAATAACAATAACAGATAATGAAATCACGAATTGTGGGTCATGAGGTTCATTTCATGAAACCCAGAAATTAACTTCAAAGACTTCAGGATCAGGGGCCGCCATAGGGTTTTGCTGTTTTGTTAGCTCTGAATTTACTACACCTCTCAGAGCAACAGCTTCCACACTTAGAGAGAGGAAACATAAAATATGCAACTTGTTCAGGTGTGATTAACTTTTTAGAAGTTTTTTGTGAAGTTATAAAAGTTATCTGGAATTCAGAAGCACTTAATAAATCAGAGCTATCAGTACTATTCATGTTCCTGTTAAAATTTTACATAATTTTCATACAGTAAAATATACCAGCCATTTATTTGGTAGTTACAATTTACTGTTAATTTTAATTTTATTAAATTCCATTTCATCTTTTAAACATTTTTTTATCATATTCACATTAGGTGAAACCAAATGATGAAACTATGATTTCATTGAGACATTTTGTTTTACTGGCCATTTTTATGTGATTAGCTGTGTCTATTTAATTTATTACTTCTGGCAGAACTGGTCTGACAGAAATTTGTCCACGGTTAACATAGCAGAGTAGGTAGATTTTGCTCCGAGTGATGGTTGGAAATCTTACTGAAGGCCCTCAAGGAAGTCACCAGTAGACGCGCCTCTGAGACCAATTTTGATGCAAAAGTAGAAGTTAGCAGGTAAGAACTGGGAAAGGAATCATGCAGTGGAACTGCCCTTTTAAAAGGAGAGTGCAGGCATCCTTATTCTGAGAGAAGATTGCAGCAATAAATAGTTTTTATAGGGCTGTGAAGCCTGCTCCTCAGAAGGTAACTAGAATACAAAAAGGGTCTGATATGTGCTGTGAAAAAGTTTGGCTTCTGTTCTGATGATGCTGGGAGGGAAAGGAGAAGATTAAAGCTTATAAAGCAAAATTGAAATGATTGCCTTCTGAGTGTTTGAAAATCAAGCTGGAGAGGGTGTGGAGTACAGATTGAGAATTCTGAGACCGAAAGTAAAAAAAAAAAAAAAAAAAAAGCATTTGGAAGAATAAAGGAGATGTGATGGTATGAGCTAAAGAGATATCAGAATTGGAAAATTATGTTCAAAAATAAGATAGGAAATACATGAAAAAAATGTTTCTTTAACTTACAGTAATGCATAAATTTTTTTTTTTCCAGGAAGGGTTGGTAAATAGTGAAATGGCTTCATATTTCAGGTTAAAAAAACTTCCGGGCATTTAGTTGGATTTTGAATGACCTAGATTCGGATTCTGTCTTATAACCAAAAATCAAACTACTTTTACTTCCATTATCCCTTTCCATCGGTTTTGTGAGCTAATCCTTTTTGATACTCCTGGCTAGAACCTCAGACAAGTCTCAGATCTTTCCAGATACTCTACAAAATTTATACTATAAAGCTTTTTATTTTGTTTTGTTTAGGCATTAAAAATTCCAGACCAAATTATTCATTACGTAACACTAGTCTGATCCAGAATAGTGGACCCCAAGTTTGGATCTACTCAAGGCCTGTAAGCCTCCTGGGGACATGAACTGGTTGGTTTATTTTTGCTACATTCTTTTAACTGCGCCCAAGATTTTGACCCAGATGAAGGAAAGGGATTGCTGAAAGCAACACAGTCATGCAGGGCAGACTTGGGTTGGTGCCCTCCCAATCACCGATGTGCTTTTGCTTGATCTTTTCCAGGGACAGTGTCTGCAGACTCTTACATTACCCATTGGGGACCTGTAAGGGCAGTCACCTTCATACAGACAATGCCCAAAACTTTCCTGGCACTTCACTTAGCATTTCTCTTTCATCCTTTGTATCAAGAGAGCTTAATCCTTTTCTGATTAAGGGTTAACCTTTTAGAGTGTCCTCCAGAGCAAGATCCTCAATTCCTTTTATTTTCTGGTAGGCAGAGCACATTTCATCTTGCTGGAAATAAAGATGTGGCTGCTGTAGCCCATATTCTGTAGGCTCTGCTTACCAGCTCATTGCGTCCTCAGGCTCCCGTGAACATATGACATACCCTCCCTGTGACTGCCATGGAACCTTCTTTATCGGGCTAAGGTGAAGGGAAACATGCCCTGCCTTGGTCCAAGAATGGATTGGAAGCAGTGGTCGATGGGCCGTATGCCGCCAGTTTTCTGTAATAAGACCCTCTCTTCCATATTTCCCACCATCACTTCTCTTAGAGGAGGCAGGTGACTGATGAATGTTCCTCAAAGGACTCTGGAGTGATTTCTCTGAGAGGAAATGTGCAGACACTTTTTACTTCTCACCAGAGGAAGGTGAAACAGGGCACTGTGTTGTTTTTCTCAGTCTTTTTTTTTTTAGAGTCCTTTGCAGAAACTCTGAAACAATTGAATTAGGATAATTTATATCCTGTTAAAAGAGGCCTTTAGACATGGGATATGTACATTTTGATTCTGATTTTGATTCCTGTGAGTTCGGGTAGGGTATCAGGGACCCTGATGGAGAGAAAGAAAGAAGTGGGAAAACATCTATAATAATCTCTTTTTTGTTTTGTGTTTTACACCTACAAAAATGTCTTCTCTATGACATACATATATATCAAAGAACTTTATAATATGTAAACTATATGTGTGTATATAAATAGAGTATATTTATATGTGAATATATAAATGTATGTGAACATAGATGAATAGATATATAGGATTCAATGTATACCAATTAATTTACATATACATATATATATACATATATATATGCTATATATATATATATATATATATGTATATGTACATCATACTGTGCATATGTGTATATGTATATGTCCATACATCTATGCACACACATCCATAAAGATGATGGGGCATAAATACAATTTACCCAAGAAAAATTTCACTTAGAACATTCTTTCAAAATCAACTATATTTGATAATTATATGATTTGTATGTTATAGGAGTCAAACATGATGAATAAGGAATAATGCACACATAAATAAGAGATAATTTCTCTCTAAATTATGTCTTTCTTAAAGTTGGTTTCGGTTCATATTTGTGGAAAAAAATACATTATTTTGATCATTAATGTATTTGCCAATGTTTAAATGCTATTCTTATACTAAATTCAACATTCCCTTTCTCACATATTTAGTAAACTGTTTCTCTGTATATTACCTGCATATAAGCAAAGGCAATGGATACCTCGTACTAATTAAGTACCCAATTGGATGCCTTCTCTCAACTGGTCCTCCTGCGTGTTTGATATAAACCTTTCAAACTGCAGGGAAGCGACAACCCGCTTCAGAGTTGCACTGGGGACTGCGAGAATCAGTTATCATGGTGTCACTGGAAGCACGATCAATTCATGTGCTCTGTCATCCTTAGAAAGTACTCTCTCACGGGCTGTCAGCAATACATTTTACAGGATTTCCCCAAAGTCAATTGCTCCTTCTATTTGGGATTAAGATGAAAGCAAATTGATTCTTCCTATACACAGATGAAGCCCAAGAGAAGAGATACTTTTAGTATATTCACGTCATTTTTTTTTTAACTGACAGTTTTCTCCTGGCTCACTAATGTAAGGTTCTTAGTAATTGAAATTCTAGCTGTGAAATATATTCAGGCATAACCAACTTGAGTGCAATTTCCCTTCGAGCTACCGTTCATGCAAGTAAGCAGGGAATTTACTTCTGAGCAGCTTAGTTCTAAGCACATTAAAAAAAAAGAAAAAGGCCCTAGCTGGGTTTGCTCAGTGGATAAAGCGTCGGCCTAGGGAATGAAAGGTCCTGGGTTTGATTCCGGTCAAGGGCATGTATGTTGGTTGAGGGCACATCCCCAGTAGGTGGTGTGCAGAAGGTAGCTGATCTGTGTTTCTATCTCATTGATGTTTCCATCTCTCTATCCCTCTCCCTTCCTCTCTGTAAATAATCAATAAAATATATTAAAGAAGAAGGAGGAGGAGAAGGAGGAGGAGGAGGAGGAAAAGGAGGAGGAAGAGGAGAAACACTTTTCAATATTTTAATTGGAATTACTATTACTACCAGGATGTCCTATTAAATGTAATTTTACATTATCTTCCAAAATCTGATAACCTCACTTTTATCTTTTTCTTTAATTGAACAATTTTAGAATCAGCATTGAATATATTTTAATAAACTTTTTCTTAAAATATAAATTCTTAGTAGAGAACATATTATAAAGCTAAACAAAACCACTTGCGAACAACCACCAGTGGATTATGCTGCCATTTGAACAAGTTCTACTGAAGTTTTTCTATAAGGAAAGTGAGGACATCGGAATACATTTTCTTCCTTCTTTTTTTTTCTTCCTTCTTTTGAGCAGCATTGACATGGAAATGAATTTACGAGAATTATCGAAACTAAATTAGAATTTACTAAAGGTACATAGCTACATAAAGTACCAGGTGCAGGAGACTAACATTACTAAAGAAAAAACAATAACGAGCGATCAAACCAAAATAGAAACTGATGAATATAGAAAACTCTAAGTTTCTATTAAATATGTACATGCATACTGGCCAGGAAAGCAAACTATAAGTGATTAAGAACTACAACGGCAGAAAATCAGGGATGGTTGCTGCTTGCCAGTCAAGCATGCCCTACTCCACCACAGCCAATCTTAAAGAACAAGATCAAAGTGATGGAAGTTGTGGAAAGATCTGCTCATTGAAAGTAAGGAGATTAACGAAACATTGAGCAGGGCCTGTATCAAATCTGGAAAAAACATCTAAGGGCCTGGAGTGCAGACTAGACACAGCAGTGTCAGCACCATCACCATCAAGCCCAAGGCAAAAAGTCTGCGGTGCGGGGTTTTCAGTCCCTCCTGCAGTCCTCACTGACTGACTTCTGAGGAGAAACGCCTTCTGTCACCCCTTCCAGGAATGCTGTGGCTCCTCAGACCTTCTATGGAAATGCCTGCTCATGCTTCTCGCTTGTTCTGGTGGCAGAAATCTTAAATGTGGATGCCTTCTCGGGATCCTGCAACATGCCAGGCCAAATGCCAGCAGCATCCCTTAGGCTTTCTCAAAGGCAAGCCACAATGCATGGTTGTGTTCCTTTCCTGGACACAGATTTCAGCTGGTTTTCTGTGTGTGCTGCCTAGCTGTCTGTCAAGATTTAGTCTTACCTTTGTGAGTGCACACAGAGAACCAACCGCAATGTGGGGTGGGGGTGAGCATGTTTAGTGCTGGGGGTGTCTGTGGACTATTTAGGGAAATCAGAATGTAAGATAATCTGTGAAGCTCAATGGTTGGCTTCTCCTTTGAGTGTCTGATGTATTTATTATGCTCTATGTCCTTTTATTTTTTAAGCACCTCTCTTTTTTCAAAATATATATATATATTATTGATTTTTTACAGAGAGGAAGGGAGAGGGACAGAGAGCTAGAAACATTGATGAGAGAGAAACATCAATCAGTTGCCTTCTGCACACCCCCCACTGGAGATGTGCCTGCAACCAAGGTACATGCCCTTGACCGTAATTGAACCTGGGACCTTTCAGTCCACAGGCCGATGCTCTATCCACTGAGCCAAACCAGTCTTGGCTCTTTTTTTTATTAAATATATTTTTATTGATTTCAGAGAGTAAGGGAGAAGGAGAGAGAGAAAAACTTCAATGGTGAGAGAGAATCATCAGTTGATTGCCCCCTCCTGCATGCCCCCTATTGGGGAATGAGCCCACAACCCAGGCATGTGTCCTGACAGGAATCAAACTGTGACCTCCTGGTTCGTGGGTCGATCCTTAACCACTAAGCAACACTGGCCAGGCACTCCATGTCTGACCATCCTACTTGCCACTCTCCCTAACACACTCCTGCCTCCAGTAATCAGTTCACAACTCAATAATGTAGATGGGGCAAGAGAGAAAAGCACAGCTCCTTGGCAGTGTCTCACCCAGCAAGGCCCTTACACACTCTCACTTCCTGCACCGTGAGGAAATTGCAGGTCTAGAAGGGCACTTGGCACTGAGCTGTTCTGCCTTGTGAAAGGATGACGTGGATAAAGTCAATTTTTTTTTCTCTAAACATCTTTTTTTTAATATATTTTATTGATTTTTTTAAAGAGAGGAAAGGAAAGGGATAGAGAGTTAGAAACATTGATGAGAGAGAGACATCGATCAGCTGCCTCTTGCACACCCCCTACTGGGGATGTGCCCGCAACCAAGGAACATGCCCTTGACCGGAATTGAACCCATGACCTTTCAGTCCGCAGGCCGACGCTCTATCCACTGAGCCAAATCGGTTTCGGCTCTCTAAACATCTTTAATGTCCAAACTTGTTTGCTTCAATGGCGTGCTAAAACTTTTACACTGGGGACCTGGGCAGAGACATTCTCTAAGACCGTGTTCTATTGGAGCTCCCAGTCTATGACTGAGAGGGTCAGGAGCCTGGTCTATTGCAGGGCCCGCAACTCGGATGAGGTCTGTCTGCTTATTATACAAGGGTTGGCGAGTCTCCTCCTGGGTCTCTCGCTAGATGGTGTTGAATGACACAGCTTTTCTGCATGGTTTTGGGCCAAATCATTGTTGTTGAGGAGGAGCTACTGTGAGGACATTTTATTCAGCCATGTTGTTGATGTCGCTTAAGCATTCATCTTTAGACATTCGTGTTCTACCTGGAACGTAACTTAGCACTAGGCCCTCTGTAAAAATGTACAGAAATCAATGGCTTAAAGACTTACACATAAGTCCTGAGGTGATAAAACTCTTAGTTTGAAGACATCAAACGAAGAAGCTTCCATAGAGCAAAAGAAACAGACAACAAAATAAAAAGGCAACCTACAAAATGGGGGAAAATAAAGTAGTCACCCCTTATCCAAGGGGAATATGTTTCCAAACCCCCACTGGATGCCTGAAACTGTGAATAGTATCACACCCTATATACAAATGTACTCTGTATATATACATACGTATAATGAAATTTAATTTATAAATTAGGCAATTCCATAGGTAGAAAAGTTATTTTTTGCCACAGATAAGCGATTTTCAACTGCTGTGCCACAAGAACTTTTAACACATGCAATACTTGACTATTTAGTCAGAGACACTGACCTCTTTTCCTTTAGGTTGTCAATTTTTTTTAAAAAAAATGACAAGAGAGAAAAAACAATACTTTCTTTTGTCAGATCGGCAAAAAATGTAACATACTCTTTGGGGTGCCCCAGAATTTTAGTAACTAGTTTATGTGTGCCATGAGATGAAAAAGGTTGAAAATTGTTGCCGTAGATCACAGCCATCTTAAAATATGATTTTTTTTTTCTTTTCTCATATGGAAAGTTGAGAACTTTCACTTTTTTACTTAATGTAAGCACTTTCCAGGTTCTCTTTGGCATATCCAAACTGCCTGCTTCGCTACTGGTGTGCTTGTGGTCATTGCTAAGAAAAAAAAAAAAAAAAACGTTACTTGAACACAAGCACTGCAGGCAAGTGACAGGCAATCAGGCATCCCAGACAGCCTATAAGTGACAAATGGGTGGCCAGCGCAGACAATCAGATATGCTGGACAAAGGGATGATTCACATCCCAGGCAGGATGGAGTGAGATGATGTGAGATCTCATCACGCTACAAAGAACGGCGTGTAATTTATTGAAAACTTAGGAGTTGTTTAGTCCTGGGTTTTTCTATTACATATTTTGAACTGGCATTGACTGTGGGTATCTGAAACCTAACCTCCATTTAAAGGGAGACTACTGTATTTGCAAATCACATATTGGATAAGAGAGTTGCATTCAAAATATTTTTAAAAATTGATGCAACTCAATAGCCAAACAGAACAACAAAACAAAAACAAAGAAACAATCCTACTCAAAAATGGCTGGAGGAACTGAATAGACATTTTTCTAAAGAAAACATACAATGGCTTCAGGTGCATGAAAAGATGCTCAACATCACGAATCATCAGAAATGCAAGTCAAAACCCAAAGGGAAAATCACTTTACCTCTTTAGAAGAGCTGTTACTGAAAAGAAAGGAATAAGTGACAAGAATTTGGAGAGAAAACCCATGTTTGCTGTTGATGGTAATGCATATCAGGATAGCCACTGTGGAAAACAGTGTGGAAATTCCTTAAAAAGTCAAAAGTAGAACTAATACTTGGTATAGAAATCTCATGTTTGGTTATATATCCAAAGGAAATAAAATCAAATATCCAAAGGAAATTAAATCAGGACCTCAGAAAGTTATTTGTAGTCCCATGTCCATCACAGCATTATTTACAATAGCTACTCTATGGAAACAAACTAAGTGTCCATGAATGAATGAATGGTTATGTCACTTATACATGGAATCTGAAAGAGCTAAACTCATAGAAACAGAGAGTAAAATACTGGTGGCCAGAGATGGGTGGTGGGAGAAATGGAGAGATTTTGGTCAAAGCGTCCAAATTCCAGTTACAATCTCAATAACTCTTGGAACCTTCTATAAAGCATGATGACTACTGTTAACAATACTGTTTTGTATGCTTAAACATTGTTGAGAGAGTGGATCTTGGACATTTACATCACACACAGAAAAAAAGGTGATTATTAGAAATTATGGAGGTATTAACTCTACTATGGTAATCATTCCTTACCATATTTGTCAATCAAATCATCACACTGTACATGCCCATTGGAAAAAAAATTATACAATGTTATATAGCAACTATATTTCAATAAACAAGATAAATGACAGTTTAGCTTGTGTATGTGTGTGTTGGTAGAGAGTAACCATTTATATAACACCCTAGTAAAAAGTAGGGTTAAGCTGATTACAATGATAAAAAGTAATGATAGCATGGTGCAAGAATGAACAGGTAGGACAATTAAATACATTTGGAAATTTCGCATTGGTCTTCGGTCTACAAGGATATAAAACATATTAAAAGCCGAGGTTAGAATAGCAATAATCACTTTTGGGTATGAGAAGTATAAATGCGAGATCAGAATTTCATTAAATAAACCTTTATTCTCCTGTGGCATTAATATTCAGTTTGCTATCTAACTAGATCAAGATCTATCTATATATAAGCTTTTTACGTGGGATGGAATGTATCAAACTGGAAAACTGATAACTTGTAATTAGAAATATCATTTAACATCCTATGTTTAAAAATAAATTAATCTGTATAATATGTAGAAAAAGATGCCAGTTTTCCAATAACATAACTCTCCACATAAAATTTTGAAAATTAAATCTCACAATCAAGAGTTGGCATTGTCAATGCCTTCATACAAGACTTATGAGGTATTTATGCACTTAGAAAATACTATTGTGTTCAAAGTATTATATAAAATACATTTTGTAACACAATACAACTATTTTTCATTTAGTTTAAATAAATTTGTTTAGATAGCTGAAGCTAATGGTAATCCATGGTCTCTAAAGAAATTGAAAGGTTTCAATTTATTTTAAATATTGTGTATTTATAAATAATTTGTCTAGAAAGTATACTTTTAGTTTTGTTGAATCAGCTTTAAATGCATTTTTCTGACTGAAAAACAGTTTAATTAATTTCAATAAAACAACTTGCTTTTCTGTCTTCAAGGGAGTTGCACTTTGAAACAATTTGAAAACTATTACTTATTTTCATCATTCTTGGAATCTTGTATTTCTTAGACCAGGTGAGGAATAGCAATTTCTCCTGCAGGCATTTGAAAAGAAATCACATCTATTCTTCTCGGACTATTCCAAAAAATTCAAGAGGAAGGCACGCTTCAAGCTCTTTCTATAAAGCCAGCTTTACCCTAATTCCAAAACAAGATAAAAACACTACAAAGAAAGAGAACTACAGGCCAATATCTCTGATGAACATAGATGCTAAAATCTTCAACAGAATTCTAGCAAATTGTATCCAGCATTACATTAGAAAAATCATACACCATGACCAAGTGGGATTTATTCCAGGGATGCAAGACTGGTGCAATACCTGCAAACCGAAAATGTGACACATCACATAAACAAATTGACAGACAAAAATCACATAATCATATCAATTGGTGCAGAAAAGGCATTTGACAAAATTCAACACCGTTTCCTGACAAAAACTCTCAGCAAAGTGGGAATTGAGGGATCATACCTCAACATAATAAAAGCCTTATATGACAAACCTACAGCCAATATCATACTCAAAAACTAAAACCATTTCTGCTAAGAACAGGAACAAGACAGGGATGCCCACTCTAACCACTCCTGTTCAACATAGTACTGGAATGCTAGCCACAGTAATCAGAGGAGAGGAAGAAATAAAAGGCATCCAAATTGGAAAAGAAGTAAAATTTGTCATTATTCACAGATGACAAGATGTTGTACAGAGA
This sequence comes from Lasiurus borealis, assembly GCA_004026805.1. NCBI lineage: Eukaryota > Metazoa > Chordata > Mammalia > Chiroptera > Vespertilionidae > Lasiurus > Lasiurus borealis. The sequence goes on from PVJN01009454.1 coordinate 33,177, forward strand.
AAACCCTAAAGACTCCAATCAAAAAACTACTAGAATTAATGAATGAATTGGACAGTGTACCAGGATACAAAATATAACACCCAGAAGTTCTTTTTAATTCTTAACAAAAAGTTTACAGTTTGCCCAAAGGGAGCGTGGGCTAGCCAGCTGAGGTTCTGAGTGTAGGGCCTCTAACCATGTATAACACTTATCTCTAACCACGTATGTAAGAGCCTTACCCAAATCACAGTAGAGGGAACTGAGGAAGCTTTGTATCTAAAATTAGTCTTCTGATAATGAGAACATGTCTTTTATTCAAAATCAAAGCTACTTTTGCAAATATTTCTAAATTCACATATCATTATTCTCCTGCATGGCTGTTATTTCTTAGCTGTTATTTTTGTCTCCTTATGCTGAAATGTTGCACTTTCATTTTTGTGTATAGCATCTACATTTGCATTTTTGCATTCATTTTATTATGTGCTATCTGAGCATAAAATATTATGTTCTTCCCAGCAAGGAATGACAGCATGTGCATGTCATGTCAACACACGGCAGGTCCTGTATTACCTCTCATGGCTTGTCAAGGAGGTGAATTATTGCAGCTTTGGCCCTTGAGTAAAAATAGCAAAAACTGTACTGGACTTGTTACATATATGACTCATCAAGTTTACTTCTTTTCTATATATATATATATGTGCATATCACACACACACACATCAACTTTATTTTTTATTTATTTTTATCTCCATTTATCCCCTCTTCCACCTCTTCCTTTTCACCCCACCATCACCACACTATTGTCCACATCCTTGAGTTTTCCCACATGTTTGCCCGATCCCTCCGCTCCTCCGACATCACTCCTCTCTCACCACAGCTGTCAGCCTGCTCTCTGTCAGAGAGTGTCTCTATTTTGCTTGGCAGTTCAATTCGTTCATTAAATTCCACATATAACTAAAATTATATGGTATCTTTTCATCCAGTTTCTTAATAAGATCATTTAACAAACTCTCAAAGGAGTACAGTACATATACTTTCCAATATTACTTATATTGTCTATGAATCTATTTTAAATATAAAAGGCACTCAGGGTAGGTAGTTATAGTATTGCTTTTAATTACACAATTGTCATTCCCACAAGCCACACCCACCAGCCAATCAGGAGAAATATGCAAATAAACCCCAACCAAATGGCTGCAGCCCCAGAAAGAGCAGGAGGGAGGGTTGGGTTGTCCAGACAATGGAGAAAGACAAACTTTCCACACACCATGGCCCAGGCCTCCGCTTAAGGCTACAAAGTTTCAATTATAGAGGATAAATTCCAACAGAAATGGCTGCCACCACAGAGCGAGCAGAAGGCTTAGCTCTGCTCCAGGCTACAAAGTTTCAATTGTAGAAGATAAATACATCCCAGATACCAGGGCCTCCGCTTGGGTTGCGGGAGGCATGGCCAGCCTGCAAACCACCACAGGCTCCTCACCCAGGCCACCCCAAACCCCGAGGAACACCCACCCTGATCCTGGACACCCTTCAGGGCAAACCAACTGACCCCCACCCATGCACCAGGCTTGTAGCCTATTTAATAAGAACTATATGCAGATTGATCATCACTCCAACACACAAGATGACTGCCTCCATGTGGACACAAGATGGCCAGCATGGGAATGCAGTTGGGAGTTACCAGGCCTTCAAGGGATAGCAGTTGAGGGTGATGAAGCCTTCAGAGGAGGGAAGTTAGGGGTGACCAGCCAACAGAGGAGGGAAGTTGGGAGTGACCAGGCCTGGAGGAAAAAGCAGTTGGGAGGGACCCAGGCCTGCAGGGTAGAGCATTTGAGGGGGACCAGGCTATAGGGGAGGGCAGATAGGGGTGACCAGACCTGTAGGGCAGGGCAATTAGAGGTGATCAAGCTGGCAGGGGAGGGCAGTTAGGGGCAAACAGGCTGGCAGGGGAACAGTGAAGCATAATCAGGCTGGAAGGCAAGTGGTTAGAGGGTGATCAGGCTGGCAGGCAAAATTGGTTGTGGGCAATCAGGAAGGCAGTTGGGAGCCAGGAGTCCTGGATTGTGAGAGGGATGTCTGACTGCCTGTTTAGGCCCGATCCTCTAGTCTATATATATAAAATGCTAGCATGCTAAGTGTCTGACCATTCAACCAGTTGCTATGCTGTGCACTGACCATCAGGGGACAGACACTCAATGTAGGAGCTGCTATGATACACACTGGCATCATGAACCTGGTGCCCACAAAGCAACACTCAGTTTCCCCCAAGTGGGACACAGGCCCTACTACCACCCTGGAACCAAGGTACATGACCTTGACTGGAATCACACCTAAATCACACCCAATGCTGCTGAGACCCCATCGTGCAAAATGTGGCCCAGTTCAGTCCAGCCTAGAAAGGGTCACTGTGGGCACCCGGTAATGAAGTCACCTAGCAATGCCCAACTTCCTCTCCCTAGCGATGCTAGCCTCCTTGCACTTTCTTCAGCATGGTAACCTGACTTGCTTCATAGCCAGGTGCAAACATTTTACACCTTAACCAAATGTCTGTGAAGCGTTTTCCCATGCCTCATCTCATTTGATCCTCACAGAAGTCCTCGAGTAGGTAGATAGGAGACTCAGTGGAATCCTCTTTTCTTTTCATTAGCTGGAAAATGAATATTCAAAAACTTTAGAAACTTGACCCAAGTGAAAAGAAGAAATGGTGGACCTTGAAAATGACTTCAGGCTTTCTCCTGCACAGAATATAGTCAAACACTGCTGCAGCTAATATTTTACTTTGTTTTCCCTTCATGCTCTATAATAATAATCTGCTTTGTGTTGATATTTACTGCTATGTTGCTGACAATTACCTAAAAGGGAAGCTGAGGTACTTCACTGGGCTGGAAAAAGTTTATCTACATATGAAAGCAGATCTAATTAAGCAAATTTACTCTATATCTATAAAAGGCTAATTTGACTTGCACATGCTCCATACATATAAAGCTCTCATTGGTGACAATTGTATGCATGTGTTTCGATCTGTCATCGCCCATCGTAAATTTGGTTGACACTTCTATTATAGAGAAAGGGTGAATAGTGATATTAAAATATTTATTCTAATTAATTTTCTTCTAATGTGCATGAATCCATGCACTGGGCCCCTAGTAAAAATATAAGTACTTGCCCAGAATGTCCAAGAAGCTGACTATTCTTATGTCTTTTAAATATATCTAAATATGCTGACTTTTATTTCAAGCTATCATATGTTACCCATATGAACAGTGAGTGGTATGGAGCTGATGAAATTTCACAGATATTTTAAGGGGGGAAACAACAAATGGATCATCTAGTCTTTTAGTATGCTGTTTCTTACTAGTACTATGCAGAATAGAGGTAAATAAAACCATACAAGAATTCTTACTGTGTGTTTATATGGCTTATCACTTGAAAGGTACATAATTGCATAGTTTGTATCATGTGCACATTTCAGTTCTGAAAGCTTGGGATCCCCTAACCTATTTGATAAAATACTTACAATCTCTTTTCTATTAACTATCTATTATAGCTTTTCTATTCCACTCATAACAGTGTAATGAACTATAAGCCACATACCACGGTATCTGCCCTATTTTTCTCTATCCATGAATTAATTTTGAGTTGTGTTTTACCCATGGCATATACAGTGTATAAATTAATGCAAAATTATGCAGAATAAACAATGTATAGCTCTCTTTAAAATTATAGCATACTGCTCCTATAATGTCATTGCCATAACAAGAAAATACTATATATGTGAGAATAATAAATACATAGGCTTATTTTGCTGGTATAATTTTAGAAACAATGCAAAATGAACAAAGAGAACTTGGGTAAAATAGTAAAAGAAATGGAAATGCATGTGCTGTGATTCTCTATTTTGTGAAACATAGATGAGAAAAGGTCACCTGAAATTCTGAGAAGCTGTAAATTACACTAAAGTATTCATCTAGCAGAACTGTTTTTTTGGATGGTTAATTATTATAATAATGCAAATGTGCATTAAAACTAACAAAACACTTTCAAAAACATCTTCCTTTATGTTGAAAACAGGCATTTGGACATTTCTGGAACCTTTCAAATAATGACAATTTTATAAGAGGAAAATGCCTTAGTGAGGAAATATAATAGTTCTATTTTCCTGCAACTTTATAATTTTCAGCTCTATCTTTTATTTTTGCAATCTTTTACAATATGCAAAATATATATTGACTAGTGGCCTGTTGCACAAAATTCGTGCAAGGAGGGGATGGGTGTCCCTCAGCCCAGCCTAAATCCTCTCCAATCTGGGATCTCTGTGGGATCAGGCCTAAACTAGCAGTCGGATAACCCCCTCACAATCCAGGACTGCTGGCTCCTAACCATTCACTTGCCTACCTGCTTGATCAACCCAATCACTCTACTTGCCCCTGCCTGGACCCCCCTGCCAGCCTGCTCACCCCCTACTAGTCCCTCCGCCAGCCTGACTACCCCCAACTGCCCTCCCCTCCTGGCCTGATCACCCCCAACTTTCCCCTCCTCCCTGGCCTGATCACCCCTAACCGCCTCTGCCTTGGCCCTGCTACCATGGCTTTGTCTGGAAGGATGTCTGGAAGGTCTCATGGTCTTATTAGCATATTACCCTTTTGTTAATATAGATAGGATATGACACAGTGCCATAAGTATAACATATGTACCAGTATTACTCTATGAGAATACATACCTCATGCTATAGGAAGGCATCTAATACATTACATTGTATATGTTGTAAGTAGTAGGAAATACTGTATTCATAGCAATAATATACACCCTGTGACTTCCCTTCCTGATTAGGGAATGGTTCTCCAGTTCTTTGAACATTTCCTGGCTCCTAATGTATTTTTTTATTGTTTTTTTTTTTTTTTGCCATTGAGTGTAACATTATTTACTGATTATTGCACGTGATTTCAGGTCTTTAATTTCTAACCACCAAAGCATTCAAAGGACTATTTGATGGCTATGGCCACACAGAGAGCAGGAGAGAGGCTTGGGTTGCCCCTGACAATGGAGGAAGCCAAGCTTTCCACAAAGCCTAACATGCTGAGGCCTCCACTTAAGGCAACAAAGTTTCAATGGCTATGTGAGCAGAAGGCTTGTTTCCACTCCAGGCGACAAAGTTTCAATTGTAGAACATAAATAAATCTCAGATACCAAGGCCTCTGGTTGGGTTGCCAGGGGTCACGGCCAGCCTGCAAACCACCACAGGCCCCTTTCCCAGGCCACCCTACACCCCAAGGGAACACCCTTCAGGGCAAACCAGCTGCCTCCCACCCATGCACCAGGCCTCTATCCTATCTAATAAAAGAGTAATATACAGATTGCCCATCACTCCGACACACAAGCTGACTGCCTCCATGTGGTCAAAAGATCCTGCCCCCATGTGGACACAAGATGATGACCACAAGATGGCTAGCAGGGGAGGGCAGTTGGCAGGGACCAGACTTGCAGTTGGGGCTGATAAAGCCTGCAGGGGAGGGCAGTTAGGGGTGACCAGGCCAGCAGAGGCGGGAAGTATGTAGTGACTGGGCCTGCAGGGAAGGGCAGTTGGGGGGAAACCCAGGCCTGATGGGGAGGGCAGTTAGGGGTGACCAGGCCCACAGGGGAGGGCAGTTAGGGGAAAACAGGCTAGCAGGGGAGCAGTTACATATCAATTAGGGTGTCAGGGGAGTGGTTAGGGAGTGATCAGGCTGGCAGGCAGAAGTGATTAGGGGGAATCAGGAAGGCAGCAGTGAGCAGTTGGGAGCCAGCAGTCCTGGATTGTGAAAGGGATGTCCAACTGCCTGGATCGGCGCTAAACGGGCAATTGGACATCCTGTAAGGGCTCCCAGATTGGAGAGGGAGCAGGCTGGCCTGAAGGACACCCCCCGCACAAATTTCATGCATAGGGCCTCTAGTATATATATATATATAGCACTAAATTCATGCAAGAGTAGGCCTTCCTTCCCTGAGCTTCTGGCACCGGCTTCCCTCTGGCACCTGGGATCTAGGCTTCCCTTGCAGCCCTGGCTTCATCTGGAAGGACATCTAATCCAATTAGCATATTATGCTTTTCAGTGGTACCTCGAGATACGAGTTTAATTAGTTCTGTAACCTTGAGGCGTGGGAAACTATGAGATGCTCGAGTCTCAGTAAACTGATGGGTCGTGTGAAGCCGGCCGATCCGTGCGATTACTCCTATCTCAAATGTTGCTTGTATTTCAAAGCAAAAATTGCTTGCTCGATGGCTCGTATCTCAAAATCTTGTATGTTAGGGCACTCGAGGTACCAATGTATTATTATAGATACATGTTACAGTATGCACACACACATATACATAAACAAGTTTGCTAATCCTTATTGACACAAATACAGGAATGATAGTCAACATAATTAAATCAACTATTTAAATATTAACATTTATCCATAATTTATATATTATTTGCCAACTTAAATAGCAGATAAACATATGCATCTATTTATATTATTTTACTAGAGGCCTGTTGCATGATGTTCATGCAAGAATAGGCCTTCCTTCCCCTGGCTTCATTCCCAGCTGCCCAAGAGTCAGGAAATCCCTGCTCCCCAGCTGTCCTCCTAGGAGCTGGCAAATCCCCACTACTGTTGAGAGGACCTCTCCTATAGCTCCCTCCACCGCCCCCCTTTTCCTCATAGCAGACATCATACTCCTCCAGGCTGCTCTGTGCCGACATAGGCCTATTAACCTTCATCTTTTTTGAGGGGTTAATTTGCATACTCACTCTGATTGGCTCCGGGTATAGCAGAGTGATGGTTAATTTGCATGTTTCTCTTTTATTAGGTAAGATTAAAAGATCCACATATCTCTGTACCAAAGTATCCTGTTCTTCAAAGTTTTATATATGTGAATGTTCTCAAATTGATTATTTTAACCTTATATTAAAAATCCCATTAAAAATTGTTCTCTTGTTAATGTGGCTGGTAATCCAAACAGACACCCTGACTCATGCCGTCTGCAATAGGAACTTACAGTGCTAGATCACTATTTCAATTGCATTTCTTATTCTCTAATTAATATGTGCAATAATAAAAAAATTAGTTTAAACATATTTTTGGCTACTAAGTTTTATCAATAATAACAAAGCTAATAAAAAATTACAAAAAGTTTTTTACTTTCCCCTCAAGATTAAAGTTGTTTCATTGATTGATTTAGGATTTGAAAAGGACTTTCTTCATGTAAAATATATATATTTAAATACATGAGATGAGACAAATTATCAGAAATGAATGCCTGGGTAGTTAAAATTAGAAACCTTTATATGCAATATGTTTCATTTTCACTATGAGCTTTGAATGAGATAATTCTGGGATATTCTCTGTGGGTCTGTGCGTGTGTGGTCTTTGTTTGAACTTGTGAAAGCTTTTGAATATGTATTGTAAGAATAATCTCACCCAGACTTTTAAACTCACACAAATTCTTTTTAATATTCTATTTATTTCTATGATTCTCATTGGCATTGAAGAAACATGTAAGATAATAATGCTTTTCCACTATTTTATTTTATTGTTATTTAAATGTTTCTGTATTCTTCTAGGGCATTAGACCACTATATTCAAAAGATTTGTTATAGTAATTTAAAGTATAAATGCTATCTGTTTAATTAATAAGAGATAACTATAACTATCAGGAATGGCTGCAGAGATTTATAGTCAGTACTATATATAATAATAAAAGACATCAGCTTAGCTCAGTTTTGAATAAAAATAAATGAAAGTCAAAGAGGTCAGTGTGGTTTAAATGATATGTGAGTGAAAGGCATTTTTTAAATAATTAAATATATTAAATAATAATTAAAAATGGTTTTGTAATGAATGTTTCTCAATTAATTATCAAAAACACAAAATGAAGGTGACTGTAAGGCTCAGTATCATTATGTTTCCTGACTCAATGACATCTTAGCCATGACGAATTCATACCAATGAGAACATTTGTTTCCTGTGTTAGCACCACACCTATACAAACAAATATTTAGTAATACAGATCAATTTCAAACTAGCCTATTTTGCTATATTGAACCATATTTGTTTTGAGACTATATTTAAATAAGAAATTAAGTAACATATCCAAATCTGAAATACAAAATATAATTACTTTTGTACTCAGCTATTTTTTTCACTTGCTGTTTGTATAGGCATTCATAAAGTAAAACAACTAAATTATCAAGACAGAATACTACATCAAGCTTGGCTTGCGCCATCTTTTGTAATGGTTACTTTAACTGAGGGGGAGAAAAGGAACATTTGTATTGCTGAAAAATTCAGTCTGTGCAATAATGTGATACATGTGTGTATGTGATGTATACATGCATAAACATGTATGTATGTATATATCACATACACATGTCTATGTATGTATATGTCACATACACATATAATAAAGAAAAAAAATAAATGATGTCATCTGTGTGTTCATTAGTCAGCAAAAATGTACAGAGTCCCTATTCTATGCCAGGCCTTGTACAAGTACAGACAATATGTCAATTAATAAGAACCCCAAGGGGAAAAAAAAATTCAAATCCATTTTTACCCCCTAGATCTTAGTGTTTAGGTCTACGTGGATGTCTGAGTGGGGCTTGCCAATTTGTGTGTCTAGCAATTTCCCAGGCAATGCTGATGCTGCTGGTCCAGGATCCAGCAATTTGGGAAGTACTGACATGGGAACCTGGGCCCATGGGAAAGTCACATCTGGGAGGTCTGAAAAATGAACAGGAGTAAACTAGGTAAAGAGGGTGGGTAGATTTCTCTATAGGTTTGGGGAACATTATTCATAGAACAAATTCTGTACAAAGAATTAGCAGTGAGAGATGAAAAAGAGATCAAGTTGGTTAACTTCATGAAGATAAATGCTTTTCATTTACAATTATTAAAAGCTTAATTATTAAATTCTTTTCAGACAAAATATGAAAATGATTGAATGGCATGAAGAAATTAAATAAATGCTGAAAGTGTGTTATGCTTTCAATACAGAAATTGAAATAATAGTTTTTAGTGAGAAGAGAAAGTATATAAATAACCAGTATATTTTCATGGATTTTAAAACATTATGGAAGGCAAAAAAATGGAATCCAACACTTAGTGTTAGTGCACTCAAGGATGGTTAGATGTGTACTTAGAAACTGAAGCAAATATGTGGATATAAAGAGAACTCCTTAACATTTAGGACAAATTCAACTTTCATCTCTCAGGCTTGGGAAATATTGAAGAATTGTAAGTAAGTAGATAATTGTAAGTAAGTCATATAATATATGGCAATAAGCTCATTCTAGCTCTGTATAAATATGAAGAAGTCTATGATTGTTGATGGAAATACCAATTATTTCCAAAAGCATTTGGGGATTAATATACCTTTGGAAACCCATTCTAGGACCTCTGCTCAACAAGCATGAGAAAATCTAATTTAATTTATATATTTTATTGAGATGATTATACTTTAGACATGTTGTGGTTCTGATTTGTATTCAGAATTTTTGTGATTTAAGCATTTCTTTTTAATTAATTTTTTTGGGCTGACATAAATTTATGGGGTTGATAAAATTATATAGGTTTAAATTGTAAATTTCTATAATGCATGATCTGTATATGTCATTATGTGCCCACCACTCAAAGTCTAATCACCTTCTATCACCATATATTTGAATAAATGGAAAATCTTGCCAATTTCAATTAATCAAAGACAATCACCTAAGAAGAAAAACATGATTCAGTATCCACTAAAGGAGTTTTAAAAATTATTTTAAATATAATTTAAATATAAAGTTAATGGAAGAGATTACACCAAAATATTTGAGGAGTTCATTATATGACCTTAAGTATTATAAACCCTATAACTAGATTTCTATTTTTGAACTTCAGAGAACTTGTTTCACTATTATGTAAAATTATTTATTGTAAAATATAATTTAAATCATCTCTGAAGTTTATAAACACTTTTAAAATTAAGATTCAAAATATATAATTACTACTATTCTCTTACCATGTGTTATATTCTTCTTACTTCTCTTTTAAAATTAATACGGATAAGTATAGTTTTTAATTTCAAGCAATCACTATTTCCCAATGTTGAGTAAAAGAGTTGAAATTAACTTAATGCTTTAAAAAGTTTTAAAAAAGTAGATTAAAACCATCTAAAATAAATAAAGTATATATTTCTGAGAAATTTTGATTGAGCAGGATTTCATTATCTATAATAATCTTATCTAATAATTGAGAAACATGTAAATTGACTGTATCTCCACTATGCCCACAGCCAGAGTGAGTATGCAAATTAATCCAACAAAGATGGTGGTTAATTTGCATACATACTGGGGTCCTGGGAACTCCCAGCTGGTGATCAGAGGGGCGGGGCAGGGGGAGGCTTCCCAAGCCTAAAGCCTGGGGGGAGACCCCTTCCCAAGCCTAAAGCCTGTTGTGGCGGCTGTAAGCTTGGGCAGGGGCTGAGCCTGGGATCAGAGGGAAGGAGAAAAAAATCAATGGAAACATATCCTCAGGTGAGGATAAAAAGAAAAATAAAGAAAGAAATGTCATATCTTATGAAAGGCACATCTTGAAAATGCCTAAAGAAAGTTGTCATTTTTTCATGGTGAAGGGACTGGAGTCTGTGTTGATGAAAACACCTTGGCAGCTGTGGAGACTGGCAATGGCTGCAGCAGCAGGGTGATGGGGCTGGCGCCTTCCCCTAATCAGCCTGGTCGCCTCCTGCAAAGGGAGGCCAGACAGCAGCTTAAGTTCGCTGTTGGAGCGGACCTAAGCCATCAGTAGGACTTCCCCTGAGGGCTCCCAGTATGAGAGGGGCAGGCTGAATTGAGGGTCCCTCTCCCAATGAACGAATTTCATGCACTGGGCCCCTGGTGTATAATAATAATAATAGCATAATATGCTAATTAGTTCAGACAGCCAAATGACCTTCCAGATGTCCTTCCAGATGACCTTTCAGATGAAGCCAGGGCTGTGAGGGCCGAGGCAAGCTACTGTGGCTGCATGGGCTGAGCCCCTTGCATGAATTTTGTGCGTGGGGCCTGTAGTTTCCATATCATTAGTAAATGTACCTCTCTCAACATTATTCCTGAAAAATCTTGATATCTCACTTGGGCCATGTATTTCAATCTCTCTCAAAGTGGACTTATATTTTGCATAGAAAATAAAGATTGTAAGTAAATAAAAATAAAATTTTTAAGAAAATAATCTAAGAAATATTACCAGGCAAGTGAAGCTGAGCAAACTGGGTCAAGTTCCATTCCAAATGTTATCTAATCCATCACAGCTCGGGAACACTTTTTCACATCCCTGTTTTGCACACTTTACATACATAAGCATGGGCATGTACATACATGTACAAATCATTCACACGAGCATGATCCCAGCCTCCTACCATATCAAAAGGTCTAGTCTTCTCAATGGTTAATGAACGGAAGAGCATATTTAAGTTTTTCAGGCTTTTTTTTTTTTTCTCAAGCCGCATGTTCGCACCACAACTGTCCACTATTTTAAAGTCTGTTCTGAGTAATAATGACTGAAAAATAAAGAGCAGGTAATGAAAAGCCTACTTACTTAGCAAACTCAAAAGCCTACTTTAGGAAACTGAATTAAATATTTTTAATGAACATTAATGTTGTACTTTTTCCATACCCCCGTATGTTTTGGATTCATAAATTATCTGACAAGAAAATAATGAAATTCATTTACATGTATTTTAAAGCCAACTTAGAAAGTCTTAAAGGTAAAATATAAACTTTGATAGTTATTAAAAGATCTTGCCAAGACCGGTTTGACTCAGTGGATAGAGAGTCGGCTTGGGGACTGAAAGGTCCCAGGTTCAATTCCGTTCAAGGGCATGTACCTTGCTTGCGGGCATATCTCCAGAGTAGGGCGTGCAGGAGGCAGCTAATCAATGTCTGTCTCTCATCGATGTTTCTGACTCTCTATCCCTCTCCCTTCCTTTCTGTAAATAACCAATAAAATATATTTAAAAAAATTAAAAATCTGTAGTATTTTTGGGTCCACATTTCTCTAGTTTATCAATTATCTTGCTGCAGTTCCTAGCACATGGTTTCTAAAGCTAATTCAGAATTAAGCTCTATGTGTGAGTGTGTGTAGTAATTTCTTCTCTTTTATCTCTATAGTCTACCAGAGTCTCTGGCCCTGTGGAAGAGATGAATGCTAATGAATATTTATTGAATGTTAATGAATATTTGTTGAATACAGGAATGACAAGGTCAACTATGTATGTTGGATGACATAATGTAATAAGATTAGGCTCAGATGAAGGATGCCTAGGAGAAAACTGATGTTAAAAGGAAAGGAGATCTGCCAAGACTGGTTTGGCTCAGTGGATAGAGCGTCAGCTTGCGGACTGAAAGGTCCCAGGTTCGATTCCGGTCAGGGGCATGTACCTTGCTTGTGGGCACATCTCCACTGTGGGGTGTGCAGGAGGCGACTGATCAATGTCTCTCTCTCATCGATGTTTCTGAGTTTCTATCTCTCTCCCTTCCTCTCTGTAAAAAATCAATAAAATATATTTAAAAAAAAAGGAAAGATCTTGATGCAGCTTGAAAACAGTGCAAGACAACAACTAGAACAGTGCCTGAGACAGAGTGCCTCAGATCATTAGTGTGAAAGTGTTGTCCTTTTATTCCTCTTGATTCCCATGGGGCAAAACAATACCTTCCTCCTGGTGTGTGACTAAGTGCACACATTCGTGCATGTTTGAAAGGACTGGGAAGCAGTGTTACAGCTCCAGATCTGTGTGTGCATAGAAAAATTGCAGCAATCTGCCGCAAGGATACAGCTATAACTACCACTTTTTCTGCATTGACCTTCTGTCTCCAAACTAATGATTTGTTTATTGAACAAGTACACATTAAGGGCATAATGTGTGGTTGTGTTGTATCTTTGTTACAAAGGGTAATATTTACAATATCACTTCAGTATTAAATCTAAGGATCCAGGGCTCTTTAATATTAAATAGCACCTTGCAAACCAAAAAAAAGAACAAATGAGTGGCTTGGTATATCTGCTTATACAACAGAAATAGTTCTTCTATGTTCTACTTCATGTAAAATTTAAGTCACATTAAAAGTCTAAAAACGCACGAAGTTGTGTGTGTGTGTATGTATGTGTGTGCGTGTATGTGTTTGCCTGACATACAGTCAGTTATAAAAATAGCCACTAAATTGCAATTATTGTTCAAAGGTTCACTGACAGTGGCTCATGGGCTTGTTCCTTACCCAGGTTTCAGCACTGCAATCAGCATCCTGGGGGCTGCAATCAGGAACTGGATAGTGCTCCCCCAGTTGACAGTTCAAATAACTTCAATTCTCAGAGTCCAAGTCAGAATTTATTGCAAGCACTGGGTAGAGCAAACTTTGCGACGACGACCAAAGTTTAGTATCCTTATGTGTGTGAGGTGCCTAAACAACTTCTAGAAATGAGTCCATCTTTAATCTCAGCAATCAAAATCTGGCATATAGCCTCCAACATGGATGTCAAAATAGGATTGACTACCCTGTGCTTGCTCTATTTATTTACTGTAAAATAAATATTTGGACATTTGTTTTTAATATACATTGGAATATGACTTTGCTGCAATTAAATGATATCCTAATAATTCATTGATATGCATAGAGATTAATCTGAGTGTATCTTTGATAGAGTGTGTATACATTTTTTAATGTTCATTACTGACAGGAAATTAGGGCACATATTGTTATTCCCATTTTATGGGGGAGAAAACAAGCTTAGGGTAATGTGTTGGTGAAACTGGATCAAATGGGGAGTATATGGTAATTTTTTTTAAATCCATATAAGTTGGGTTTCAGTACTCTCCCATTTATAAACATCTGCTTCTCAGAGCTAACCATCATTTATAAGTTTTCTAGATGAGGTCTGGGCTTCAAAGAAAATGCTATTATATTTTGTTCCTATAACTGTCCTTTAAAATTGGAGCTGAGTAAGCAAATTTGAGCCTCATTGAAATTTGAGGGAGTTTTATTAGCCACCGTAGTGTTATATATCTTCATGAAAAATACCTTTAATTACTGAAAGCAAATCAATTGCTTCATTTCATAGTTTTCAAAAATTAGATAACTATCAACCATTCATAAATGTTTCAGTTAATCATAAAAAAATTACTCAATCTTGATGTAATCCCATTCCTGATACCATATAAACCAGTCTTATTGCTTTGTTCTGATATTAACATGGTTTAATAGGCTGTGGTAGTCATAATTTTATGGAATTTAATCAATTTTTGATGCACAGCATTAGCTTACTGTAAGTGTATTATTTTTATCATCTCTCTAAAGCTTTCATGAAAATAAATTTAAAGACTTTATTTAAACTTGCATCCTCATTTGGAGGTTAAAAATACATTTATGAGTAACTAGAATCAATTGTGTCAGCATATAAGGATGTATCATAACCAACATCAGCTTTAGTGGCATAGGAGGCTAAATTTGTTTAAATACTGTCTCCACTGATAATATTTTTAAAACTGAGTCCTGTTTTAAATGACATTGTAGGGCTGTGTTTCTCAGTGGTTAAGCATTGACCCATGAACCATTAGATCACAGTTCCATTCCTGGTCAGGGCACATGCTTGGGTTATGGGCTTGATCCCCAGTAGAAGGCATGTGGGAGGTTTCCAGTCAATGATACTCTCTCATCATTGATGTTTCTCTCTCTCTCTCCCTCTTCCTTCCACTCTCTAAAATCAATAAAAACATATTTTAAAATAAAAAAATAACATAATCTATAGAAATATCACAGGATCTACCTAGTTTCAATAATACTAAATACATTTACTATTTATTAAAGTTGTTTCAAATAACATCAAGTTTCACCTGAGTTTACTGAGAAAATATGATGCACCTTATTCATTTGAATAACTGTGAGGCCTGAGTTGAAAATTTTGTTTTTGTGTCCTGGTAATTATTTTTTTTTAATCCAAGAAGGAAGACTGTCAGAAATGTATACCCTAATTTCCTCCCATTATCTGAACATAATTTAGCATTTCACATAGTCTTGCACACACAGGGCAAGCAATAAATACTGACAATGAATGAATCAGTTGAAGTGAATTTTACAATGAGCAATTTTGCTTTTATGAGTTATAGAAATAACTGGAAGCTCCAGGTGAAACACATAATGCAATGCCTATTACAAAATAAATCAACTTTTCAGGGAAGTAGAAAATACCAGGCTTTACATGCTAAAAATATGACCCCTCCTTCCAGATATATCCCAATACTTAACAGTTGCTGCAGGGGATTTTCTGACTTTTAAAGTATAAAGTGAATTTAACCTCATGGTTTATTTGGATGAGAACAATTAGCGATAGATCAATATCACTTACATATTTCACATAATTCATGTTACTAGAACTAGATAATACTGGTGCATTATTTAAATTATTTGTAAATGCAAAGTTATATATTAATTGTATATTCATTTTTACTGCATGCATATCGGCTATTATAAAAGGGTTTATGTTTTAATTCTTAATGT
The DNA here is from genome assembly GCA_004026805.1 of Lasiurus borealis. Taxonomy (NCBI): domain Eukaryota; kingdom Metazoa; phylum Chordata; class Mammalia; order Chiroptera; family Vespertilionidae; genus Lasiurus; species Lasiurus borealis. The sequence continues at coordinate 48,707 of PVJN01009454.1, forward strand.
CTGATTTGAATAATTCCATTTTATTAATGAGGGCACTAGCAAACCATAAAGCATGGGTCATTCTATTCAAGGTTTATTCATAAGTCTGACAATACCACAGAAAATCATCTGAAGAAAATTTGACACGGTGGTTTGACTGAATACTCGTAACAAAGGAAGCTTTTTAACAAAGGAAGAAAATATACTGAGAAAAGTTCAATATTTCTAAAAGAAGATAGTAAAATTATTTTCTGGTCACATTGAAAAATTTCACTCTGATGACCCCCACCATGGGCCTGGTAATAAAACGGCTTTATGAAGATTAGTGTATGATGATGGAAGAAGATTTGACTCTGGGTCACACAATGCAATATATAGAGATGATGCTTTCTAGAATTGTACACTTAAAACCTGGATAATTTTATTAACCAATTTTACCACAACAAAGTTAATGAAAATACATTTTAATAAAGGATTAGGAAACCATCCAAAAGTCATGTGGACAGCCAGAGAGGGAAAATAGAGTCAATCCATCTAAACGTTTATAGTATTTCTTCAGCGAACCGCCTCTCGCCTCCTTGGATGAACAGGGGCCTTGTCTAGGGAAGCACTTTTTAAGCTTTCCTGCTCCAGGTCCCTTAGTCAAGGGTGCCTTACCAAAACCTACACAGAATCTTTCTTCTGTGAACATTTTAAAATAATATAAATGGTGTAATTCTCAATCTCACAGAAGTTCTATCTATGCCCATATATATATTTATGCCTATTTTTTGTAACTCAGGGACTATTTCATCAGTTCTGCAAAGAGCAGTACTCATTTGGGAAGCATTCTACCCTATATTGGCAGAGTAGGTCACGTTCTTGATACTGAGATTATCTTGGTGAATAATTGATGTGGACTTACAAGTTGAAAATATGGATGTCCTCTGAAAAAGTGTTCTTTCAATTATTTTTTCTTCTAAGAACACTATTTTCACTGGGTAATTTTGCCACATTGATTTTTTAAAAATATATTTTATTGATTTTTTTACAGAGAGGAAGGGAGATAGAGTCAGAAACATCAAAGAGAGAGAAACATCAATCAGCCGCCTCCTGCACAAACCCCAATGGGGATGTGCCCGCAACCAAGGTACATGCCCTTGTCCGAAATCGAACCCGGGACCTTTCAGTCCGCAGGCCGACGCTCTATCCAATGAGCCAAACCGGTTTCGGCAACATTGATTTTTTTTTATAGCCCAATGTGTTCTGATGCCATAGAAATACAGACAAATAAAATCTATGACAGTAGTTACTGGAATCAAAGAATCAGGAAGCCAGGTTGTTAATAGTATTGACTGTATTTACATATAACCATCAAGTGCTTTAAACAAAAGACTTTTCCTATGCATTTGCTGCCTCTACCAATCAGCTACATCTTGTAGCCCATCAAGCAGTCACCTGGAGAGGGCGTCTCACCAGTGCTCACAGGGGTGAGGGTATGTGAGCAACAATGCAGCATTTGAAAGGCAGAAAGCGAATGCTTTGCTTGTTTTCCAGTGGTGATAGAGGGAGCTGAGCATTTTGAGTGTGTAGAAGCTATGAGTAAAACCATAAGTGCTCACCTAGCAGGGGAAATACCACGTATAAGGCATCATAAATATTTATTTACATAATGAATGCATAGATATACGCTTTAAGAATGTGGAACAAATGTCCATTGTGGGTCATTATTGTATAGGAAGCTAATATATATGTATGCATGAGATGAAATACAAATATAATTTATACTTTAAGTATAAATAAGCTTTTCAAAGTGGTTTCTATGACCTATTTGCATGCACTTTAATTTACTGAGGTTTTCATACACAGATTCTGCACAAGGAAAGGACTGGGACCGTAAAGCCCTGGTCTCTTAATACTGAAATTACTCCGGCTGCGGATGAATGCTTCTCAGCCTGAGAGTGACAGTCTCCTGCGGGTCTTTTGCCAGCACAGATGTGCCAGTGGCACAGCCTGCCTGTCAGTACATCATGGTGCACTCCCGGGCCTGTGCATGGCTGCATATACCTCAACTTTCCCCACAGGGAGGGCTTTTACTTTTTTTCTCACCAAAACATCCCACAGGCCTGTGGCTATCCTAACAGTTACTTTACAATTCGCATTCTGTGAAACGTTTTAGTCATCCTCTGAGTCACAGGAAAAATCAGAGTTGTTATTTTTTTTTAAGTAAAGCTTAAGAAATTTGAGTGATTAAAATAGAAAAAGCATGAAGAAAAAAAAAGGAGACACAGAAGATAAGCCCGGCCAGTGCTGCCCAGTGGTTAAGCATCGACCTATGAAACAGGAGGTCACAGTTCAATTCCCAGTCAGGTCAGGGCACATCTCTAGGTCGTAGATTTGATCCCTAAGCGGGGAGGGTGAGCCGGAGGAAGTCAATCAATGATTCCCTCTCATCAGTAACATTTTTCTGTCTCTCTTCCTCTCCCTCTCTTAAATCCACACAAACATATTTTTAAAAAACAGAAATTTAAAAAGTAAAATATAAGAAAAATAAGCAAGAAATGCAGAGAAAAAAAGTGACCGTGGTGAGTAGATCATTATAAACACAAATGATAACTGATTGTAGGACTAGAGGAAAGGATGAGAAATACAGCGGGATATTAAAATGCTTAGGCTGTGGGTATTTGGGGAAATATTTACTTAGCCAAATGGGAAAGGCACGTGGGTTAAAAGGCTGCCAGGCATTTCTGGGCATGAAGGACCCCGTAGCTCCATGTTGCCTGGGAAAAGTGAAGCTCCTTCCTGACTACGTGTCAGGTGAACAAAGGGACACAAGAGAAGGCCCATGTTTCTCTGCATGATAACAGCAGAGGTTCTATGGAGCATTCTGGAAGATGTTAGAAAGATAGAAATGAGAAAACATGCCCCAGAGAATGAAGGAGAGAGAACCCCTTTTAAATAAAATGGCACTTCAACTCTCCTATCACACAGATTGAAGAAAAATTTTGAAATATTTAAGTTGTAGTTTCAAGTTGATTCCTTTTGCATGGATCATAAGGCTCCTCTACAATTCCTCAACCTTCAGAACATTCTGGTTCCTCCAGATCCTGTGTTGGCAGCATTTAGGGGCATGAAGAGACATTTTGTTCTTCAGCAGAATCAGAGAGAGGACTGGAGCCCTGAGACCTCAAATCGGCAAGTAGTACCTGGCAAGTAGAAGAGAAGTTGTTTCCCCACTTTCCACATCAGGAACCTGCAAAATACTTAGGGCGGGGGGAGCATTTTCATTCCACACTTGATGGAATGGGAACATGAGCCATTTACCAGGTCTGCTGGTTAATAATTTGAATTATGTAATCAAAGAATAGACGATAATTTCAAGAGAAACGTTGAAAGTGCTTTATTCAAAGTAACGTCCATCGCTAGCTACACATTTCCCCATCTTTCAGGTAATTTGTGGATACCGTTCTAATAGAACTTTTCCTGTTTAAGGCAAACCATTCAGAGACCCAATTTTCCATTTCTTCATATGTTTTGAAGTGCTGCTCAGAAAGTGTGTGTGCCGCTGATCAGGACAAATGGTAATCTGAAGGAGCAAGGTCTGGTGAATACAGCGGGTAGGTTAATACTTCCCAGGCAAGAACTTTTAACGTGTCTTTAATTGGTTTGGATTGGAAGTGTGTGATGGTACATCATCATGAAGCAAAATTACTTTGCCATGTCTCCTGGAACATTCTGGTCGTTTCCCAATTAAATCATGGTTCAAATTGATTATTTGTTGTTGGTAGCAATCAGTATTAATGGTTGTAGAATCTCATAATACCCCACACCTTCCTGATCCCACTTAATACAGAGCATTGTCTTCTTTCTGAAGTGATTTGGCCTTGCAGTCCAGGCTGATGGCTGACCTGGATCAACCCATTATTTTGTGTGTTTGGAATTCTCAGAATAAATCCACTTTTCAACATTTTACTGATGACTTTTTGGTTTTCCATTTGTCTTTCATTCAGTTGATGTGGCACCCATTTCCCTTCCTTTAAAATCTTGCCCATTGCTTACAAATGATCAGGAATTGTTTGCTGAGCAATGTTTAATTCTTCAAGTTGTTTTTGAGTTTGACATGCATCTTCATCCAATAATGCTTGTAATCGGTCTTCAAACTTTTACAGTTGACCTGGACATGCTCTGTCTTTCACATCAAAATCATCACTTTTAAGTGTTTAAACCTGTGTTCACAAGTATCTTGAGATGAAGCATGTTCACCATAAGCTTCCTGAAGTGCACAATAACTTTTTCTTCAAAATAAAGTAATGAATAATAACTTCCCGCAAATGCTCTTTCTTTGGCACAAAATTCGACATTTTAAAGTATAAAATATATATGATATTAACACCTTCAGCAAATTTAACATATGAAGTTTTGAAGCTTGCTATCAATACAACAAAATAGCATACATATGAAATCACATATATAGCAACATATATGTAACTCCATCTATTGAAAAAAATCTGCATTATTAACTGGTACACCTAATATTTTGATTTTAAAGGGAAGATTTATCTCAAAATGTTGGGAGCGGTAGGCACTTTTGAGCAAGGAAAAAGAAAAAAAATATGTGAGAGATAAAATGATTAAACAAATATTTTTAAAACCTCAATTTCATTATTCTTTTTTGGTGTATATATTCCACATGTCTAAATTTAATATGAGAAAGATAGAATTCTTTTTTGAAAAATGAAACTATGGTAACAACAACAAAAATTAATATTAGGATCAGGTATTATTTGAAAACAACTCTCCACAAATCATATTTTATTGTTATACATGACTAGTGTTGTCTTCTGCATGTCATACTAATCATTTTGAAAGACACAAAGATGAATAATGTAAAATAATGTTTTGCGTACTAGACATGTCTTGTTCCTCAGGAATTGTTTTCTTTGTGACCTTGAAACTCACTAATTATTTTTTTTAATTATCAAAATACTTAGTATTCTAACAGCAGTTATATACTAATTTGATAGCAATCGTTTGAGAAAGATCCTAAATTAGATTACATGATTAATAGAAATAGAAAGATGTTTTAAAATGTTAATAAATATATTTAAAAAAAAAAAAAAGCCGAAACTGGTTTGGCTCAGTGGATAGAGCATCGGCCTGGGGACTGAAGAGTCCTGGTCAAGGGCATGTACATTGGTTGTGGGCACATCCCCAGTGGGGGGCATGCAGGAGGCGGCTGATGGATGTCTCTCTCTCATCGATATTTCTGGCTTTCTATTCCTTTCCCTTCCTCTCTGTGAAAAACCAATGAAATATATTTTAAAAAATAAAATAAAATAAAATGTTTATAAAAGAGAAAACATGAGGCTGATATTCAGCATAGTAAAAAAATAGCACTAATTATAATAAAAATTTTAGTAAAATCTGCAATGAGAATAAGCCATTTATTTCTATTGAACTTTTACAAAATTAATGTTATACATTTTGATAATATATCCCTTTAGTAAAGATAATTATAAACATGATTCTTTTTTTAAAAAAGTATATTTTATTGATTTTTTTTTTACAGAGAGGAAGGGAGAGGGATAGTTAGAAATATCGATGAGTGACATCGATCAGCTGCCTCCTGCACGCCCCTACAGGGGATGTGCCTGCAACCAAAGTACATGCCCTTGACTGGAATCCAACCTGGAACATTTCAGTCTGCAGGCCGATGCTCTATCCACTGAGCCAAACCGGTTTTGGCTATGAACATGATTCTATGTGTAAGGCACTGGACAGGATCTGGTTCAGACAGAGTACAACAGAAATATGGTCACGCTATGCTCTAAAGCAGTTCTCAGGTAAAAGAAAGAAGTACTAGCTGTGTTTTGTGAGAAATACAAAAAAAGAGCTCAAAGACCAGAAGGATTAGTTCCGACTAAAGAGTATGGGAAACCATCCAAATGTGTAGAAGTTGGCCTGGGACGGACATGCCAGCATAGAGTAACAGCTGAAGTAGAAAAATAATGCACAAGCCATACTTGGCTGAAATATAGAGGTAGGTGGAGGTTTAGATGGATAGATAGATAACAATAATTAATATTATCCTAAGGCAGTTGATTCAGTTTAAATATCTAAGCTATTTGATTTGGGAAAAATCAAAGATTATCAATGACATTGCAATACATTCTGTCCCTGGGCCAGAGAAACAATAGCCTCTCAGAAATTATTGAAAGGATAGGGGGGAATTTTGAATTGCTTAGTGATTACACTCCATAGATGATCCTTAATGAGGTTTAAATTTGAAATATGTCATGTCATATAGCTCTTCAATACCTGACAATCACCATTCAGGTAATATTTTTACCAGACTATTAGCTAAAGATTAGAGATACCAATATATTAATTTCTGGCAATTTTCTCAACAAGAACTGTTTAGGTGTGGGATACACAGAATGAAATTACAAAAGAAAAAGCTAAATTTACATTTCCCCAGGAAGAAATAGTATAACACTCATTACAATGAATCGGCATTGATTTCTACCATTTCCTGTAACTCCTATTTTATAGACAATGAGATCAATTGTTTCCTTCCAAATAATAGCTGGTCAATTTTGTTGCAAGAAGTTAAAATGTATTAAAAAGCACATTCAATTCAGTTCACTTATCTGTTTGCTTGTTTAACAGTTTTATTTACATTTAATTTATATACCATAAAATCCACTAAGTATCCAATTCAAGTTGATTCAATTGTATGGATCCCTCTGAGGCTGCAACAAATAGTTTGACTTATATAGAACACTAATCTATAATTTTGTCCCATTAGAACTATACTCATAGCAGTTAAGTCCAATAGATATTATTAATTCTATTCATGTCAATATGATGCGATGATTTCCTTCCTACCAATTCAGAGAGTTATCTGATATCTATAGAGCCTATATCTTTATTTTGTTTAGAAATGCATTCTCAATGGAGTATCAGAACAAAATGCCTTTGGTTCCATTCTCTGATCCTCCAATATCAACAATTAACATAACTGTTGCAGTCTGCTTTAAGTTGTTATGAACACTCTCCTTTTCTGGTTTAGTGCTGGCACTAGAAGTATAAAGTGGCTACTCATACACAGACAGCTGTATGCTCTCTCTAGAAGGTGGCTTTGGACTTGAGAGCAATAAAAGTGGTCTCAGGGAGTCTGTGCCACACTTGCCTCAGCAGTGCACTGTACTATGAAGTTGATTTATTGGTCTGGAAAGCACATTTCACAAAGATCCAGGTATCAGCATTTTATGTGTCTGCATGTAAAAATAACCTAACCGGATCCTTTATATCTCACTGGCCAAACTATGCCATGGCAGCTACAGGGAAGCTTAAAATCTAGCTTTTTAAGCGAGTCTGTTACTATAATGAACAAAATAAGAGTTCTAATAGGATGAGCGAAGTGATAAATTTATATTGAATGGACAACCACTAGTGTCTTCTATATTCCATTGACTCTTAATTTGTTAAATGCTATATAAAATAGACTTTTCTGTTAAGCGGTTAAATCCTATACACATTTCTGCAGTTCAGGAACTATTTAGATTCCTTCTAAAAGAGATAATATATGACAATTTTAAATGTAAATTGATCATATGATATAGTTTTGAAATAATGCATTACACTTTTCCCTTGGGGAAGCACATTTTTTTTTTAGCATTGAGGTTAGCAATTAACAATTTTTGTTTACTGTACATTGAGTGAATGAAAATGTATCTATAATTATTTATGCATGTACTTACTATTATTGATATTATATCATTTGGGGATGGGCTATGAAAAAGAAAACTGGACAAAACATATTCTACTGTGGAATATTCTACCTGCTGCAGATCTTGCAGACCCTACTTTAAGTATATTAACTTCTTGTGTGCGTTTTGTGCCATTGAGTCAGCTCCCACTGCTGGCAACCCTTTGACTGAGTGATGCCCACAATTTCCTGTCCTCACAAGCCCTGCTCAGCTCCAGCAGACTCATGCCTATGATTTCTTTGTGGAGGCAATTCATCTTTCATGTGGTCTTCTTTGGTTCCTCCTGCCTTCTGTTTTCCCAGACCCTCTGCCTTCATTTTATATGACCAAAGTAAAAGAGTTTCAGTTTTCTCCTTTTGGCTTCTGGGAATATTTCAGGCTTAATTTGCTCTCGGACCCACTTTTTCTGGTGGTTCAGGGCATGCATGGAGCTCTCCTCCAACACCACATTTCAAAAGAATGCATTTTTCCTATCAGTTTTATTCTTTGCTATTAATAAATATGAAGCATTGCTTTGGGGAAAAGAAAACAATTTTCAGGTAGGTTTTCATTCTACTCAACAGTAAACAAGAAGGAAATTTTACCTTTAACAACAGCGTGGATGGACCTGGAGAGGATTATACTAAGTGAAATTAGTCAGTCAGAGAAATATAAATGCCATGTGATTTCACTCAGGTATAGAATCTCATAAGCAAAATAACTAACAAAATTAAAATAGGCACAGACATAGAGGACAGACTGACAGTTGTCAGAGGGAAGGGGTTGGGTAAAGGGCCCTGGCTGGCATGGTTCAGTGGTTGACTATTGACCTAAGAACCAGGAGGTCATGATTTGATTGCTGGTGAGATACATGTCACCAGCCTTGCTTCCAAATGTGGCGTGTGCAGGAGGCAGGTAATCAACGATTCTCTCTCATCATTGATGTTTCTCTCTCTTTCTCCCTTCCTCTCTGAAATCAATAAAAATATTTGTTTTTCTAAAAAAGGTAAAGGGATTAAGAAAAACACAAAAATAAGAAAAACCTATTAGACAGACAATGGTATGGTGATTACCTGAGGTAAAGGGGGTAAGGAGAGGTAGAAGAGGGTAAAATGAAATAAATGGTGATTGGAGAAGACAAGTGGCTAAAAATAACTATGATTATTACTTAAGTATTATTTAGGCAGATACATTGACACCATTATTGACTATTCTCACATTCATTTTTTAAAAATATTTTTACTTTATCTTATTGATTTCAGAGAGAAATAGAATCATCAGTGATGAGGGAGAATAGATCAGCTATCACCTGTATGTTTCCCACTGGGGACCCAGCCCACAAGCCAGGCATGTGTCCTTGACAGGAATAGAACCTGATACCTTTCAGTCCATAGGCCAACGCTCTATTCACTGAGCCAAACCTGCTAGGGCCTCACTTATTGTTTCATATTATGGTCAAAATATCTGTTCTTCACCATTGTCAGATCATAAAAACTGTAAATAAAGCTTAACTAGAATTTTGTAAACCAGTATATTCTTCTGTTTTCCCTAACGTCAAGTTTTTATCCCAGATTATAGATTTCCAGAATTGACCATCGGGGAGACTCAACCAATCTGTGTAACATAAGCACAGACTTAACATCTATGCACTAACTAAAATCGCAAAGCCACTCATTAATTGTTGCCATTAAACAGCTAGTGTCGAGAATCATTAGATAGCTATAAATGACATAACCATAAACAGACTTGCATTCTTCATTTAAAACTGCACAACTGCCCAGCAGGCATAGCTCAGTGGGTGAGCTTGAGCAGAGACCTATGAACCAGGAGCTCACCATTGGATTCCAGGTTAGGGCACATGCCCGGGTTTCAGACTCGATCCCCAGTGGGGGGGGGGGGGGGGAGGGTCCATGCAGGAAGCAACCAATCAATGATTCTCTCTCGTCATTGATATTTATCTCTCTCCTTCCCTGAAATCAATAAAATATATTTAAAAATAATAAAAACTGTACAACTGCTCCTTGTGAGTCCCCATTCTGTTTCTAAGACCCTAGAAAGACACAGAGTACATTATGTTCTTGTCTTTGACCTAAGTCAGAAAACGCACTTTCTTTTTGTAGCGCCTCAATCATTCAGCTTTTGCTTTCCCTACCTGAGAGAAACTGCAGAGTTTATAAGAGGTGTAGGAACTTTGAACATCCTGATTCATTTTTAATGAAGTTAGCACTATATTAACTGGACTAGGACTAAGATTGGAGTTTCACTAATAAACAGTTATCAACCCAGATTTCTCTTGACTTTGGTTCCTTAACCTGTTCATACATATGACTTCTGCACTCAGCTGCCTTCCTCAAAATGCCTTGTTTAGGGTTAGCAGTGTTCATAAACATGACAACGGTTCCTTTCGTTGATAACTCTGATGTGTTTTCTAGCTGAATTAAAATAATATATTCCAACAAAATGAACCCCATTAATTTTACATTAACATGCTTTTGTGTAAATCTGTGCAGCAATGATGTATGTCTTTTATATCCCATTGTCATATCCTATAGTTCATGCTTTCATTGTCTTCTGCATCTTAAAAATGGTACTGTAAGATAGCATTACTTTCATTGTTATATACTAAGCAAATGACATAAAACAGTTACCTTGACAAAGATTATTCAAAACAATAAATTATTCACAAGATTTGTTTCATATTGATTAATGGGATTTCAGTGTCAAACATTATGTAACTTATTAAATCAATTATGCATAGTATAGCTACTCAAGGGTCACATAATTCATAAATGTATGGATGCGGTGATTCTTAGATTGTTTATAAAATAGGAAACAAGGCCTCATAGGCAGCTCAGCATTAGAAAGTCATTGCGAATACCAAAATGTCCCTTTTAATATAACAAAATAATACAACCCAAAGTCCTGATCTTAACCTTAACTGCTCACAGCACTATATGGCACAAAAGTTCTGCTTTATTATAATCACTATTTATTGAAAGTAATTAGAAATGTGTTAAAATATAATCATACCAAATAAGAGGAGAGAATAAAAGTGTTACTATTAAAATGTACATTTGTAAGTGACTACTATGCCAACATTTCTTATATAACATCCCTTCCATAGCAATTGTTAAGTTTTTAGTATGTTTATTTGTACTTTATTCCAGTTATTTTAAGCACAACTTCCTAAATTCTTTACTTCTGAGGGTATATAATTGCATAGTCCTAGGCATTCTTAAGTTTAAATTACCAAAGAAGTCTTAACTTTAAAGACAATAATGACCATTCTAGGTTATAATAACTATTAGCACAGACAACTGAGACATTGCATATTTAAACAATCTTTATAGTAGTGTGTGTATATATATATATATATATATAGTTTCCCATGATGCTTCAGCCACTATAATATTGAAATTAAAACATCAACATACTGGCATACAGTGAATTATTATGCTGAAAGAAAAGAGCAAATAAAATGTAAGAGTCAAGATAATTTCATAGAGCAGTATGTGAACAGGGCCTATTTTAAGCTATAAATAATATTTTTGTTTAATGAAGTACTTAATTAACCTATAAATATGTATAACCAACTTCAATATTTATTTAAATATTGTGTTACAGATACATTTGCTTCACTAATGCACAAATTGCAGCAGAGTACAACACTAGTCAAATCTTGTCCTCAGAAGTCTACTGTATCCAAAGTATATACCAGTCCATGCATGCACCCAACATGTGCAAACATTCAGATAGACATTTAGATACACATACACAAACAGAATTAGTATTTGCTTATGAAAAAAATCAAAAAGTGCATAGAACATTTTCAAAATTCATATAGGATATTTATACCATGCATTATTACTTTAAGTAATTGTAATTTTTAAAAAAAATAAACATTTATCTACATATAGGATAGCTAATAGGCTAAAGCAAAGACTTGTTTACCCTTTTCATCTAATGCACACATAAACTAATTACTAAAATTCTGTGGCACACTAAAATATATATTATTTTCTGATCTGACAAAAAATAGATATAGTTTTGATTCATTCACACTAGGTGGCTATTGTTGTGTTGGCTGTTGTCATTTTTCTATTTGACAGTCTTAGGGAAAATAGGTCAGTGTCCCTTACTAAATAGTCAGGTATTGCATTTTTTTAAAATACATTTTATTGATTTTTTTACAGAGAAGAAGGCAGAGGGATAGAAAGTTAAAAACATCAATGAGAGAGAGACATCAATCAGCTGCCTCCTGCACACCCCCTACTGGGGATGTGCCCGCAACCAAGGTACAAGCCCTTGACCACAATCGAACCTGGGACCTTTCAGTCTGCAGGCCAATGCTCTATCCACTGGACCAAACCGGTTCCAGCAGGTATTGCATTTTTAAAAAATTCTTAGATACCACATTGATTGAAAATCACTGGGCTAAAACCCATGTTTGTTTGCATATTTATACATATGTGTGCCTGAATGTAAGTGTGTGTGTGTGTGTGTGTTTGTGTGTGTGTGTGTGCAATACTAAACAAGGTAATTTGAACACAGTCTACTTGTTTCCTTCCTCTGGGGCAGTGGTTCTCAACCTTTCTAATGCCACGGCCATTTAATACAGTTCCTCATGTTGCGTTGACACCCTACCATAAAATTATTGTTGTTGCTACTTTATAACTGGAATTTTGCTACTGTTATGAATCATAATGTAAATATCTGTATTTTCCGATGGTCTTAGGCAACCCTGCTCGCCATTATCAACCTGTGGGTCTCAAATCTAGGACTGTTGTCTCCCAACTGCTTACTTGTCTGCCTTCCAGATTGCCCCTAACTCTTTCTGCCTGCTAGCCTGATCACCCCCTAACCACTCCCCTGCCAGCCTGATTGCCCCTAACTGCCCTCCCATGCAAGCCTGGTCACCCCTAACTGTCCTCCGTGCAGGCCTGGTCCTCCCAACTGCCCTCTTCTTCAGGCCTGATCTCCCCAACTGCGCTCCCCTACAGGCGTGATCCTCACAACTTCCCTTCCCTGTAGGCCCGGTTGTTCCCAACTTCTCTCCTCTGCCAGCCTGGTTACCCCTAACTGCCATCCCCTGCAGGCTTGATTGCCCCCAACTGCTCTCCCTTGCAGGCCTAATTCCTCCCAACTATATTCCCCCTGATGGCCATCTTGTGTTCATATGGGGGCAGCCATCTTTGACCATATGGGGGCAGCCATCTTGTGTGTTGGAGTGATGGTCAATTTGCATATTACTCTTTTTTTCTTTCTTTCTTTCTTTCTTTCTTTCTTTCTTTCTTTCTTTCTTTCTTTCTTTCTTTTTTTTTTTTAGATAGGATAGATGAATATACGGGGGTAGTTATGACCAAAGGTGGTACTCTGCACTAGTTCTGTAGTAGTGCCCTCTGCTTGAAGACCCCACTTGTTAATCTTACTCAGAAGACATCAAACGTGACTTAGGAAGCTGCTGGACCATCCTGGATCTCTCTCCTTGCTTCATCTATGTCTCATGATTGGTATATCATTGAAATTATTAGTACACTTGAGACTTATATGTACTGTACAGTTGTCTACATTAAAAATGAGTTTTATATTTAGCCAAGTTTTTATTAACAAATTGTCAATGAGGTCAGAGCTTTTAGTGGTTTTTAGATTGTATTGTTGTAACATAACCCTATAATGCATTATTGAATATCCTTCACTTCTATTTTGGCATCACATCAAGTGATATGATTGTTTTCGCCAGAAAG